>JAVQJD010081833.1:0-10037 GCA_036023655.1 Nannoperca australis | reverse complement strand
TATTTCTTTAAAGTTAAGACTAGTTTAAAGTCATCTTCATTGAAAAGTACAGTGCTTTTCCTTCAAAAATAAGGACATTTCAATGTGACCCCAAACTTTTGAACGGTAGTGTATATTCTGTTGGAACATAAATATGTGAAGTATTCTTTCTTATCTTTTTGCACATGCACACACAACCCAGATATGACCATGGGGAGGCTTAAGCTGGATGGTCTCATACAACCATAAATAATGACCAGACCGGGTTGGGGGTTGTAATAATAACCCAGTCATTTAGAGCTGAGGAATCGGCAGCCATCTTAAATCTCCCTTTCTATTTCAGTCCCTGGCATCCCCTGGATCAGTGACACATGTCTTTATTTTTGCAGTGGTCCTCCCAATGACTTAGAGGTTACTATCTGTCTTTTCTTCAGTCCACATGTTTGTATCCAAATCACCATAAACACATAATGGCATCCCAAACAACCAAAGTACAAGGCCTAAAAATTACTACATTTGAATCAACCCTTAACATTTTCATCAAAATCAAAACACACTTAACAAAAGTAGTATTTAATGCTACAAAAATGTATTGGATTATATTAATTTCATTAATGCTAACATTATTAATAATAATTATAATATTACAAATATTAAGTGAACAATAACCAGAATAATAGATAGGTTGATAAAGTTGTCAATTTTGACTCAGTACACAGTGAAAAGCAGAAGTGGGAAATACCACATGTTCTCAGTAAACCACATGCGAGCCATTTCACAGTTTGAGCCAATGATGTGAAGGCAGGTTTACAGTGTGACGCCTTGACAGCCACAAATAGTTATGACACAGGCTTCTTGTAATGTTAGCACACTGGTTTCATGCAAACAAGCACACATACACACATGCAGACACACTCTGGGAATGTTAGCGCTCTGAGCTCATCCCTCGAAGAAGCAGTGATGAAGCCTTGTAACCCGAGACAAGACGGGCCGTGTTCACACTACTGGTCTACATGCTCAGTTCTTAACAGCTGCTGAAGTCTGATTCTTGGTTGTCAGTTTTTATCTGTTCAAGGAAAAATGTACAGGTGCCATCTGGCAGATAAACAATGAAAAGACATATCACTTTTTCTACTTGACATAAACACATTTTACTCATTTTAGTTGCAGTTACATTTATGTCTGTTTTAGGTTAATTATAGCATCTCATTAACTAGCTAACTAAGGTAAATTTCAGTTCATTTCCTTTTTAATGTCTGATTTAGCTGTGGTTACATGTATAATATATATGGATTACTTCAACCCGATTGAAATCATTTTGATTAGAGACTTGTTTCTGTTCCTCCCAGAAACTTGTTCATGTCACTTAATGTTCCCCCCACGTGGGGCAAACATCAGGAGAAAGTATAGATTTGTTTCAACCAGAGAGAAATTATGTGAGTGTTTTCCTGGTTATTAAATGCTAATATTTTCCTATTGAACAGATAATCAAAGGCTTACACCCCCCATTTCAACTCAATTGAAAATTCCTTTGGATTCCTTCCGATTGAGGTAGTTACACAAGGCATATTTATTCTGATTGGGCTTTTATTCCCATTATTAGTAAATGTTAGGGTTCACTTAAATGCAGCTGATGTAATATGTGTGGATGATAACACTTGTGATAACACATGTGCTTTAAAGGAATAGTTTTGGGAAATACACTTGCTGAGTTAGATGAGAAGATTGTTTCCCCTCTCATGACTGTATGTTAAATGTGAAGCTATCGTCAGAAGCCGGTTAGCTTAGCTTAACAGGGGGAAACAGCTGGCCTCGTTACTAGGCAGAAACAAAACAGTGCAGTTCTAGTGGCTCAAACCAAAGAAAGGTGTCCATTACAGTGGATAACCGAGAAGATTAAGATAATGTTTCTTTCCCCTCATGTCCAGTTTTTATTCTGACTCCAGTGTTTTTTGCTTGTAACAACAAATCTGTTATAGAGTGAAATGAAATTACGTGGCAAGAACATTGTCACAGTCATTTCCCATGCCATCAGTTCTTTCCACTTACATCCCAGAGTTTCTCATACTGCTACATTAAAATGGGTAATGTGATCTTCTTGCTGTTGTTCCACACTTTGGAAATTTGTACCTGCATCAGAGTGAAAATCAGAAATAGGACTGCGGTGTGAACACAGCATGCACACAAACCCTAACAGGATATGACCATGAGATGTCTATAGCTTTTTGATGAGTTGCTGGGCATTCCTGACCTCACCAGCACACGCTAACAAACAGCAGTGAGCTCATGGGGTGTAAATAGCATGGTGGGAGGGACAGAGCAGGGCAGCTGGGGTATATAAAGGAGAGAAGCCCCAAACTACCTGATAGAACACACACACGAAGAAGAAACTCTGGAAACTCTCACTCTTCACTTGAGCCTAAAGACATCAAGTCTGACAGAAGTAATCGAGAAACAAACTACGATACACAACGTTCACAGGTTGCCTTGTAAACGAAGTCAAGTTTTCTGTCAAGAACCGCCCTCCGACGCTGACATGATGTCCCAGCATGCAGCCTTGACCAGTCTGTTCACTGACGACCCTTTCTTCAGCCAGGAGCGGCTACTGTGGCCACTGCGTCATGAGGCCCTCTCATCGCTGCAGCAAGACTTCTTCAACCAGAGAGCCAAGCTGGCTGACAGCCTCCTGAGGGAGCTCCACGATGGTCCCCAGTGCCTCAAACTTCGGCAGTTGCCCCTAATTTCCTCCACTTTGGCGAGGTACGTACAGTAACTGCACATCTCAGAAGTGGATACACCTGATGGGCTATCTTTTATGGCGTTTTCAAACATAGACTTGGTTCTAATTAACAGATGAGTTGGTAAAGTTAATGTGTTTACTTCATGGTTTGGTTTCTTTAAGCTAACCAAGACACATCAGTAAAAGCCTTGTGAGAATGTTTTCTCAGATCATCAGATGTTGGTTAGATGTGTGTATGTGGTCCTTTCTGCCTAAAAACTTGGTTTCAAGTCCAGATCAGACATCGTCATTCAGTCTCCAGTTAGCTGCTAGCAACTGTTGCATCCTAATATGCAATTAGAGACCCGAGTCTGAGAGAGTAGTAACCGAGCCCGACCAGAACCCAAGAGGCATTCTGTTTTTTTATGTCCGAGCCCGACACACTTCATATAGGCAGAAATGCCTCCATTGTGCCACTTTCCCTGCATAGTTTTTTTGTACTTTTTAAAGTTCAGAGATGACAAATTTAGTTTGATGTCCTTCACTTAGCTAGGCTACATGAATATTTACCGTGTGTTCATATGTTGTCATGTAAATAACAAACCCCATAAATTAAGAGGAAGAACCATGTCAAGTATGACATGACGGAACGCAACCCACACATCATTTCTAGATTTTGTTGGAACCCGGCCTGACCTGTTTGGGATCAGTTGGTCTTGTCGAGCTCAGGTCGGGTATTCACCCTCTTTATGCAAAGTGTAGCTGGCTATGGGAGCTTTTAAGCTAAAACCTACAGAGTTTACCTTGTAGTTGGATCAGATCGAGGATCACGTTCCCATCACAAGCAAACTGCTCTAGAATTTTGTCTGTGACTGGACTGAGACCACTTCCTCTTAAAGGTTTTGGTGTGGTTGTTTTGGTCAATTGCTGTTCTCAGATCTGGCCAAACGAATCATACCAAGTAACACAACCGCATTAAACAACGCATTAGACACCAGCAGAGTCATTGAGCCAATTCTGATCCAGATTCTGACTCTCTTTCAGGCTGAGTGACAGTAAAGAGCAGCAGAGAGAGACTTCCAGCACAGAGCTGCACAAGGAAGTTCAGCAGGCCACAGAAAACAATGGCGACCTCCTGGTCACGCTAGATGCTCGTGGTTACGCCCCCAATGACATCACTGTCAAACTGGAGGGGCGGAGCCTGGCGGTGGTGGCCATGAAGCAGGCCGGAGGAGAGGAGAGCCAGTCCTGCTCCTCCACCTCCTCCTGCGCCTCCTTCTGCGCCTCTGCCTCATCTCAGATGGGATTCGTCCAGAAGATCAACCTACCCGCTCACCTGGATCTGTCCGGCCTCTCCTGCTCCCTGATGGATGATGGACAGCTGCGCATCCACGCCCCAGTGGCCAAGCAACCAATCGGTGAGGAGCGGCAGGTGCCCATTCGTTTTAGGACATCACTGGAATTTCCCGTTACCAAGTCAGAGGAGGAACACCCAGACCACTGCACACATGACACACACTCCAAACAGCCTATCTGACTAAAAACACATTTTTAATTAACAAATACATGTTTTTATTCCCTAACACACACACACACACACACACACACAAAAGACTGTCTTTAATGAGTAAAGTTTACCAATACTAAATGAAGAGAATATTTATTTTATAATGATTTGCAATTTGTATAAACTGTTAAAATAAAGTGTTTGATCTTAAGAAAAATATATACTTTTTGTACTGTGGTGTCTGCATAGGGCAAGGATTTATTTGATAGATAACTACTTTTGTTATGGACATGTGTGACCACATGATGGCACCAGCAACCAAATTACAGAGAAAATGGACAAGCAGGACAGAGAGAGGGAGAGAGAGAGGGAGAGAGAGAGAGGGAGACTGGGAGGGAAAAAAGTCCTAAATGCAAGCATTACGTTTTACTCCCCTCAGGTGAGTAAATTAGTAACTTTAAAGGGCTCCAGAGACATTTGATTTCCTGGGGAGAAGTTATTTGTTGGCATGCGGGAACCGGTGACAAACAAATGCAGCCATTTAATGTTTTATGAGTTCTGTCCTGAGGGCGCCACAACAGAGAAGAGAAAAAACTAACGCATTAGAAGAAAAGAGAACCTGTAGACCGTTTATAAAAACTTAGTTCACCCAAATAAAAAAATATATATGTGGTATCTAGCCATGCAAATGGTTTGGTTTGGTTTTATCTGCTGGCATGCCAGTTGAGGTTAATTGAATTTGGTTTGTGATTCTCAAAATAGAAATACATTGTATTTAAAATTCAACAGCAGCATCTTTTTCAAAATAGCTTCTCTGGATTGTTAACATAACTTGCTGTTAAAACTCTTAATAGGAACTTCTTTCTTCAGTGAGAAGTATTCATTTATTTAACGGATTTTTGGATGACATGTTTCCTTTTATTTATTAATTTAGTGAAACATTTTCAGTGTAGTGACACCACAAACACAATTATTTGACCTCCAAAAAACAAGACAGATATCTTAAAACATGGGTAATAATAAAGCTATCTGCATTTCTAAATATGATGAGGCAACTTAGAATATACACCATTTAGCCATAATGACCACCAACAGGTGAAGTGAAGAACATTGATAATGTCATTACAATAGCACCTGTAAGTGGCGGGGGGGGACCTTGGGAAACCTTGGGTCCTGCCATTCATGTGGATGTTACTTTGAAACATACCACCTTCCTAAACATTGTTGCTGACCAACTACACTCCTTCATGGAAACAGTATTCCCTGATGGCTGTGGCCTCTTTCAGCAAGATAATGCGTCCTGCCACACTGCAAACATGGTTCATGAATGGTTTGAGGAACACAAGTTCGAGGTGTTGACTTTGCCTCCAAATTCCCAGATCTCAGTCCAATCGAGCATCTGTGGGATGTGCTGGACAAACAAGTCAGATCCATGGAGGCCAATCTATAAACCAGTACATTTCACTGTACATGAGAAAACACTCACTAGACCAGTAGGGCAGCCACAATTGTGACCACATTTGGCCCCACAGTGCCAACCACACGCTGTCTTGACCAATGTTATTTTCTTGTGTGCTGTAGAAGTGGCCCATGGCTACTGCTGGAGCTCCGCACAATTTATGCAAAAATGTACCAACACAGCAAAATTGTTTATCCAAGAATATTATTTTTTATTATATTATTTTTTTATGATTTATTTTCATTGTTCTCTTTTAAGCCTAAATACAGCCCATTAGCTGCTGTTAAATAAAATAACGTTTTTCTTTTGGAGAATGTTAGGAGGCAAAGTTGGGTATGAATGAACAAACTGAGAAAATATTTGCAAAAATGTCAGAATAAATGGGTTAAAAAAACAATGCATTAAAGTTATTAATTGACTCTTGAAGAACATTTTACACATGTATCAATAATTTAAAAACCCTTTTGTTTGTTATTATCACAAAGGTTTTATTTGGATTGAAGTTTTCTCTCTTTCTTTTGTATCTGTATCTTTTGTATTCCTCTCACTCTCACTGTTTGTCTCTTCTCAATTATTTCATAATTGTCCTCCCAGAATGAAATGTCTTCACAGGCTCTACAGGGGTTTGTTGTGTGTAGGTGTATGTGATTGTGACTGTGCATGTATTTGTGTTGTTTGTGTGACTGTTTGCATGTACGCAAGTTCTTCCATTGCTACAGTCGTAAGGACCAAATGTGCTCACGCATGTATAATGACGTACTCCAGTGAGTGAGGGCTTTTGGCTGGCAAACAAGTAATACAGATGCAAGTATGTGTGTGTGTGTGTGTGTGTGTGTGTGTGTGTGTGTGTGTGTGTGTGTGCACGCACAAAAGAACAATCGCCATGATGATTTCGGACCCCCCAACACCTCAGCACACATAAACACACACTTGGCAGTAAATGACTGCACATTTTCTATGGTGACAGTTATGAGGTCATAATGATGATGGATTCTTCAGCCCGGTGAGCTGGTAAACATTGTTTCTCCTGGACACAGACTTCCTGTTTACACAGGGGGAGGACACTGTTTACACTGGCAGCCTGTTCACTTTAAACATACCAAACTCTCATCTCAATAATTAGGTTTGTGCTTGTGTGTGCTCCAGTTTGAGCGATTTCTTTGGTTGATTCCCCACCAAATGGGAAACATCTTCTTTTCTTACAGTTATGTAAGCAGCAAGGGCATACTGTCAAATGTGTAAGTAAAAATAGGCTTGTATGCTGTTGGTTTTAACTACAGCAGGTGGTAGATCATCTACTCAATTTACTCCTATTATTTAAATTTTGATGACATCTATAATGGGTAGTTGACATTGCCAGACAAATTTGCAAGTACGAATTAGTCTAGAACCTCTCAGTAAATGTTTTATTTCCAAGGGGAATTATGCCTCTGGACACAACTGGATAGATCTACAAACAATCAAGCAACGAAATGTGCAATGTAGCTCTGACTGCAAACACATTTTTCTTATCAACAAAAGCAGAAAGTGCAATTGTTTGTTCTTCCTTAAGATAAAATATACTTTTCGTTTTGATAAATGCCATCTGTTCGAGAGATGTGATGATCATTAGCATAAATGATGCCAAATTTGGGGGCATTTCACAAAAATGTCACACAAAAAAAAAAGAGTCTTGTCAGACATTAATAGACGGAAACATAAACATTTAGTATTATCATTAGTGGTATATGGCGACCTGAAAAGAAAACTAAAATAAAAAAACTTTGCAAAACCATACCACAACATTATGTTGGACTAATTTTACATTGTGCCCCTTTTCCTTATTTATTTCATAAATAAATCTCAAGTAAGGTCATGTCTTTGTGCTGGAATGCATTCCTTCATGATCAGCTGCAGTCAAATATTGTCAGGAAAATGAATAGTTGATAGTGATGCACACTTTTTATAACATACATTTTCATCCTTGGGCTCGGGGGGAGGAGTCATTCCTAGTCAAAAAGCATGGGAGATTTGGTTAAATTTAAGGGCCAAAGTTAAGTTTAAAGTCACAACTTTTTACCAAGGGCATGCAGCTTTAGCTTCAATCTTGTAGCATTATATCATGTTTAGTATTGTAGCTATCGTGCACATGGTTCTCATTTTTAAAACAAATCAGCTGGAAACATGAAAAAGTCAACTTCTACTAACTTCTTAGCATTATCATTAGACAGCTAGCTAGATAAAATCTCTTAGTTCCATTTCTGCTACAAAGGCAGTTGTCAACTCGATTTAAGAGCCTCCTGTTGTTGGCGTCTGTGTGAAATTAAGGACCCACTGTTTCAAAAATGTCTAAGAATTTTGCGTTGGAAATCTGCCACCGTCATCAATATAAACTGTGTACTGTATGTGCTGTTCTAGAATGGAAAGTGGGACAGACATAGTAACAGCAAGTGGCACAGGGTTTAGAGAACAGAAACATACAAGGTATTCAGTTTTCAGGAGTAATGTAGTGCTTTTGCTTTTGTTGTTAAAATACTCAATTTATATTAAATAAGAACATACTGTGTAAGCACACAGAGAGAGAGGCATGGCACAATAACTTAGCAACACATGTTGCGTAGCTTTGTTCTGTAACATTTTAATGCCAAAACACTTCCTGCAGCTGCCTCCCACCTGACAAATGCACTAACGTCACAACAGCATTACTGTATGTAGCTGTGAGCAATTCATCCTGCAGGCTTAATTTTGTGATCTCGTCCTCTCTCCAGGTATCGCAATAAGACAAGCAGGCCATCACTCTGACTCTTCAGTCAGTGTGTGTTGCTCTACTACAAACCGTCTAAATCTGATTGATGACTTAAATAAACATTAGATCAGCATACCTGGCCTGGAGGAAATACTTCATGGCCTGCTTTCTGTGAAACAACTTATTATAGACTAATTATGTGCCCTGGTAAATCAATCAAACAGACAACTAATATTAATCTTAGTTTTGACAGATGTCATTTGTCATGAATAATAATTCCACAGTGCTGGTTGGATGTGGCTTTTTTTGCAGTACTGTGTGGGACGTGTAAGATACTCTAACAGTGCCAGGGTTATTTATTTGATTCCCACTGGGCCACCCATGCTAAAAGTGGATTGGCTTTTGTCAGCTATTGTGACTCATTTTGGATCAAGATGTCCACTAAATAGCATTAGAATTATGACATGCTGGCAACTGATTCATCAAAGGTGACAAATGTAGCATAAAATGTAAACAAGCAAGTCTGCTTCTGCTGACATCAAAGCTGCATTTTACTTTTTACTATATGGGGCTGCTTAATGCTGCAAACGAGCCATTTATTCTAGTACTGTGCATAAAACCACCATTATGGGTTGGAGTCCAGCCATTAAACGTCCAAACCATTAAACAGTTTCTGCTCTTGTAGTCCTTGAATTTTTGGTTGTTTGCTTCAGTTGTTATAAATCATCCCTGCACTGTTTGGGATAGTGGCGTATGTTAAAGTTACTCAAAGACAACATTTTTGTTACACCTATTTACATTATGCATTGCTATCCCGAATTCCCTCTGGTATTCCTCCATTGCAAAAATCAGAGTGTGAACTTTGGGCCACCAATCAAGAAATCTCTTCTGTGGCTCCATTATGGTTAATCAATCTTTGCACAAAGACCTGTGAAGCAAAATACTGCGTTAGCAGTAGCAGGTTTTTTATAATGATCATAAAATGAATCAACAACATTCAGCACTACAAGGCCCACAACTGACCCCTGTGTCGAATAAGGGGCAGGGACTTGTTAGAGGGTATGTCAAGTAAATACAGTCAATTTAGTGCCTGGTTCCTCCAGTCAACACACAGGTGAAGTTCCTGAGTTCCTAAAAAGGCCCCTGGATGTGGTGGAAATTGGATGCTGCATCCTCTTGCCCCCAGAATGGTACAGTGGGCTTTGAAGTTGTGAACAAACTGTGTAATTACAACTTCCTGTCACATGATGATTTCTGGTCATGGTGTTTAGACTTGCAGTTGATGGAAAGCACTTTTGACTTACGTAAGCAAAAACTTTACAGTCACATCTATTGGGGTGAAGAAAGCTTTAGAAAAAGGAGTGTCATTCAAACACTAAAAAGTAAAGTGAAACAACCAACATGGCCATTACATTCCATGCAATCCATTACATTAACAACTTACAGTGGGGCAAAAAAGTATTTAGTCAGCCACAAATTGTGCAAGTTCTCCGACTTAAAAGATGAGGTCTCCAATTTTCATCATAGGAATACCTCAACTATGAGACAAAATGAGAAAAAGAAAATCCAGAAAATCACGTTGTCTGATTTTTAAAGAATTTATTTGCAAATTATGGTGAAAAATAAGTATTTGGTCAATAACAAAAGT
>JAVQJD010081820.1:0-27202 GCA_036023655.1 Nannoperca australis | reverse complement strand
GTGTCTGTGGAAGTTGGTCTCGACCTGCTCCATGCGATAGAGTGCCCTGAGATAACTTGTTATGATATGGCACTATATAAATACAATTGAATTGAACTGAATAAAACATGGACAAAACTATAATGAGGTCACCAAGATCATGTCCACAAGTAGCTTCTGCTTTTTTCACACAAAGATTAATTTACGAAAGGGATGCTCACTGGTGTCTTACTTGTAAGAAATAATGAAACTCCTAAGCCTGAACTCCAATTCCTATATTGAGCATTATTTAAATATAAGCCCAGTGTAGCTCATGCAAAGTATTTACACCCTAAAATTCATCCTAATTAGCCTGCATTATCTACCAAGTCTCTTCACCTCTGTGTTTTTTAGACCTCATGATCCTGGAGGAAAACCCATTATTTATGTAGGCTACACACACATACAGCTAGTGTGTAAAACACATTGCTGCAAATACTGGAAGTTTACTGTTCCTGCTTGGTGTACTGATGCTCTGACCCAGAAAACGCATTTAAACATATTCTGAATGTAGCCTGCATTTCGGTTTCAGACATAAATATTGTAAATGGGTCCAAGGTAACCAATTTCCTGTTGTAGTCCATTGCAGTAAAACCCTAGCTACAATCTCTTATAATGAACCTAATAGGATGCACTGTGCTATTATCAAATACCACACAGAAAATACATTTACATTTAAGGTTGTTTCCTGGCAGAGCATTTGCCACAAAATGGTCTTAAAGTGGTGTGTCTGTAAAGGTTGCATAGAAAATATGTTGTTGTTAGTAACTGTTGTTACCAAAATGAGGATACAGTTTGGGTGGGCAAGTCACGCCCCTTTTTCTGTTCATCGCGTGCAACGGAGTAACATATTAAACAGTCGTTGAAGACCAGAAAAAGCTGAAGAGAAGCATCTTCCTTACTCTTCCGATTGAAAAAGCTTTAGTAAGTAAAGGGACATCGATCATAATTTGAATTGCCGCACCGCACCGCCTAACGTGTCAAATTTCAAGACTCCCCGGATTACGTAAACATACGCACCCCCACCGCACATTGCGGATATGACGTAAACGCGCTGCAATTCAAACTTCAGGAAACGAAAGCGTTTGGTTAGTAAACCGTCTTGTTGTCACCAACAGTCAAGTTTCAGGGGATATCTTCAGTTCGTTGTATCTGTAAGTGGCAAATATTTTGTGTTTATCTGTGGCAGTAATGTTTGGTTTCATAGTATTGTTTCAATTAAGGCCATGTAACGTTGGTTTATTAAAAGCTATCATCTAAAGATAGGTGCAGGGTTAAATCTAACGTTCAGGAGCTGTCATTTGTATTACTGACATCTGTTTAATAGATGTTTCTTTTAAATTAACAATAAATTACCTTGATAAATGTGAAAAAGGTGATATGCGTGAGTAAATACATGTGAAAGTGTGTAAATTAATTTACAATGACTGGAATGTGTGATGTGGGGGCAAATGTGTGTGTTTTTCAGATCATCTTACACTAATAACAATTATAGCCTATTGCAACATAATATATTTATGTGAATGTTCAATAGCAGATCTGCATGCCAACATTTTTGTATTTCAGTTGGGATTTTTCGGGTTTAGTGTTTTGAACTTTCACTTCAGTTTGATTTATTTATTGTCCAAATGATTTCAGTCAAAGTGTTTCTCTCTAGAAGTCCAGGTTACTTCCTCAACACCCAAAAAGCAGCCATGACATCTAAAAGTGCCAAAGAGAGCATCGTCACCAAGTTGGGTTTCAAATCCAGCAGCTCTGCATCAAAGGCTGATGCGGAGCTGGAGAAAGTCAGGAAGGAGAACGGTCACCTCAGGAGAAAGATTGATGAACTGTCCAAACGACACGTCAAACCACCCGACTCCAACAAAAGTGAGCTGTTGGAGGTAAAAGTGCTTGTTTGGTCTGTGCTATTGAGGAATTTCAGTGTTAACGTCAGAAGTTCTGTCTCTCTTTTGGTTGTTGTTTTTTGTATTTTAATCTGTATATGGCATCTTTATGCTGATTATTTCAGAGGATTCTTTCCCTTGAGACGCTGCGAGAGAGAAACAATCAGCAGTTGCTTGTTAAAGAGCAGGAGCTAGAAACACTAAGACAGCAGCTGACAGCTAGAGGAGGAGAGGTATGTACACATGGCACATCTTTGCAGAAATATATGGGTGAAAAAATCCCATCTAGAGAACAACGTCATAGAAATATCCATCTAAAAATCCTCCATAAACATGGACACACAGAAACACAGATTTGGACACCCTGAGGCAGCAGTTTCCAACCGGGGTGAGGAGATACACCTACAGCTGTGTCTTTGAGAGTGCTCCTCAAACTTGTGAAGATTTGCTGCACTCTTGGCATTGTGTTAGTGGCATATATATTGCTGGCAGCAGACAACTGTCAGAAAGGAAACAAATCAGACTAGAATTCCTCTGAGCCGCCACAAAAACAGTTGGGGGGCGGGAAAATAGCTTCTCTCCCATTTTGACAACAGCTCAGCTAAGTGAAGTTTAGACAGCCAGAAAACTGCATACTAACACATGGTGTGTACGCTGTTCACTTGATATTTATAAAACGACTATCTTCCACTGTTGTGGGTCTGTGTATGTATTAGCATTCAAGCCCTTATTACTGCTCATGGCACTGCTGGAGATATTGATGCTATCTATTTGAGGCTGTTGCTTTTCTTCATGAAATCTCTTTTCTATTGTTGCAGAAATCGTTTTCTAATTTAGTCTAGTCAGAATGGCATCTGGCTAAAACTGCGAAATGGCATGCTGATAAATGGAACAGCAGCTATTTGACATTGTGAATACGTAATGTGATTTAATCACACTTGCCTCTTCCTCATTAACTTTCATCAACAAAAGTACTACATCCAGAGCTGCTCAGTGGGCAACACCAGTTATACTGCCAGCAGTGTAATGTCAGTGTGAAGCAGGTAATTGCTCGGAGAAGAGCAAATATCTTCAAGCAAACTGTCTCTGCGTAAACAACAAGGTTAAAAATGTTTTTCTTTTTTTTTTATATCAGGCTCACATCTTGGTTATACTTCATATCGTTGTGTATTTCAGGTGGTAGCATCACTGCAGGCCCAGCTGGAGCAGCGGAGGAAGGACGCTGAGCAGAGAGACAGGTTGTTCCAGAACATGTTACAGGAAACGGACAACCTGAAAAACCAGCTGGCCTCTGTTTCTACCCAGTGCCAGACCCTGGAAACACAGGTGACGGTGGGTTTGACTTACAGCCTCTTTATCTATCTAGATGTTCTCATTAGTTAGAAATGTTGATGTTGCCATTTACGTTTGTCTCCTCTTCCACACAACTAGTTCTCTTAATGGGACTCTTTCTTATTTAAAAACTGTAGTTAGTTGGCTTTAAAATAGGCCTGATTTGCTAGTTTTGCAGGTACGGGTCATGAAAAGGGTTAATGGTATCATGATGTTGATCATTAAAGGGCTTATTCAGTTGCCTTTTTTTAGTCATTGATGACTAGCCCTTTGATATTATAGATACATTTATTTCAGGCTAAATATGAAGAAATGGGGAAAATAATTCAGATGTTTATTCAATTTCTTTGTGAGGAAGAAGTTACTCTTTTGTTATCAGGAACCAGTGGTTTTATCCTTTTCTCCCCCCTGGCCTCAGATTAAATGTCCTCTTTTTAATATCCTTCATCTCAGAGAATAGTTTTTTTGCTTATCTATAGTGCTGATGCAGTAGACATATTTTTGACAAATCAAATTATTTTCATTTTAGTGATTAATCGACTTGAGCTCCAGCAACGCTCAAGTCTGACTAACAGAAATGTGCTTTAAAGGGACAAGAAAATGCTTTTGATATTTTGTCTCTGGTCAGGTTTTTGAATGGTGGCAGCTGTTTAGATCAGTGAGTTCACCTGTCATTCATATCATGGTTATTGAAGAGAATCAGTTTTTCTTTCCAGAGACTCTATGAAAGCAGACTTGTTTGGAAGTGCAGATGCAGTTATTCCGTCGGCCACCAGGTGGTATTATATGACCTCTGGTTGTTTTCCTCAGCTGCTGACGTAACCTCTCTAGAGCAGCCTCACTGATTTGCTGTAATGAAAGCTAACGGCAGCAATACATGGCTCAGAATGAAACATTGTAAATATAGAGTCACTTGTTATTCCACAGTAATTTTTAAAGCCCTCAATGCCTTTTTATAAATAAAATATCACTTGCATTAGTTTTGTGATTACTTTATCCAAGTGTCTATAGGATTGTATAATCAATATCATCATCAAAACCTTCAGTGCAAGAGCCTTTGGCGAGTCCGTAGTTGCCACTCCGTTCCCTCACTCCGTCGGCTCTCATTCTTTATCAAAAGGCAGCACTGACTGATTCCCGGTCAGCCCTCTCATGCTCTGAGCGCAGCAGGCCCTCGCTGCACTGTTAGAGAGCGGTCATCAGGGTTCTCTTTGGCTTCTGGA
Organism: Nannoperca australis; assembly: GCA_036023655.1. Classification (NCBI taxonomy): domain Eukaryota; kingdom Metazoa; phylum Chordata; class Actinopteri; order Centrarchiformes; family Percichthyidae; genus Nannoperca; species Nannoperca australis. Next base: position 22,743 of record JAVQJD010081820.1, on the reverse strand, counting down.
GAGGCTGAGGTGGCAAAATCACAAGTCAGGACTTTGGGAATTCAGAAAGCTGTATCCACCTAATTTTCCTGATTTCCAACCAGTTTTTTCAGGACCTCTCTCAGAATAATGCATCCTTTTCTTTTATCTTATTCTTCAAAATCAGTTAGGGTGAAGGAATCTCAACCTAAAGCACACCTTGTTTGCTGCTGCATGTAGAAACATTAGCTGCTGCACCTTATTTGCTCTTATTGCTCCAGATCTCATCGTTCAGAATTGGTGAATCTGCTGTGTTCTTAATGTTAACACCAAACACTCTACTCTAGCCATTATCACCCCTGTCATTGATGTTTCTAAGTAGTCAAAACTGTGTTACATAAAATACACTTCCTGTTATATTATTGTTTTACTTGCGGCTAGAGTCGAAAGACTAAGAGTTTGAAGGAAGTAAAGTGGAGATTTCTTTACAAGAAAGATACAGATGCAGGTTTTTGTAGTTCTTTTGTTTTTGTTCCTCATAACGGTGACCACAAAGCTTTGAATCTAAATGTTCTCAGGTTGTTTGCATAGCTCCTAATTTGGTTTTCAACCAAAGTAGCTACTACAAAGTAGCTTCAAGTAGCTACTTTTGGAAAGTATTAAAGTGCAGAAATGTATAGGAATACTTTTTGAAATCGGTGTCTTTCAGCTCCCACTGTAAGGGGGATTTCCTTATCTTGGTCTTAATGGTAATTTTCCAGGAATGCTCTCCACCTTCCAAACCCTTGGCTTAGCTCCTTTCACATTACTAGAAATAATCTGAACCAACAGACCCTGACCCACCTCATTCTCCTTGGATTCACAAAAGCCGTTAGTGGGCTTAGCTTGTGGGGACGTACATTTAAATCCATCTGGAAAAAGTTGACAAGCTCATGATGCTTGTTTGCTCATGTCAGAGCTCACAGAGCCTTAGCAGAGAGATGATCGCTTAGATGTCGGGTGGGTTCAGACATGTAGACCTTAGCGTCAGGGTGACACTATTATGAGAGGAAAAATTAAGAAGATATAATTGAAACCAGCAAGCCTGCGAGTGATTTTTAAGCCTGTGGCAAACCTACTGTTTTTAGTGCCCAGAAAAAAGACACGAATAACAACGTGAACATTGGACCAAAAGACTTCAGTTCTGTCTGTAATTTCACCTGAACTCAAATTATTTTATACGCAACACCTCGACAGCACTTTGTATACACTAAGTAAATGTATGATAAAAAAGGCACAGTGGCAGACAGCAGTGCACACTGCGCTCACGTAGGTTTCTGATTGTTACGACTTGCTAGTTCAGTCCAACCAGTGACCGCCAGATCAGATAGAAGTGTTGATGCCAGTGGTGTATTTAAACGCCTTGGGATTATTCCAGAACTGTGTTTTTCTCTCTGCAGAATGGACAGGTACCTCCTGCAGACTTGACTTTGATACAAGATCAACTGAGACACGTGAGTCCAGACAATGATTTACTGTGTGTTTGCTCATCATTCAATATTTTCAAAACTAGGATGCATTTTTATTCCAATATCAATAAACCTCACTGGGTATTAACTTTTTGGATAGAACAAAACATTGTGATTATTTTCTAATGAGTGAAAGCAGGTTTCTTAGTAGTTTTAACAAAAACTCCTGTCCCTGTCATCCACAAAAAGAAAAGAAAAATGACAGGAGAGACTGAAGTTTGTTCCCTGAGTGTCCTTGAATTGAACAGCTCTATTGTTTATATATATATACACTGAAGACAGTATATCAGTGTAGGGCTTGTGCATTTCGCCACCAGGCTCTTGAGAAGAACCAGCAGTGGCTGGTGTACGACCAGCAGAGAGAGGCCTACGTCCAGTCCGTCCTTGCCCGCACACAGGAGCTGGAGCAGCAGCTGGCCCAGGCGAAGCAGCAACAAGCCAAACAAGAGGCCGGTTCAGATGGTGAGAAATGTAGGAGGAATCAAATTAGCCACCGACATCCTCAGCTGATTCGCTACAATCCTACGTTAAGCACATGAAATGTTATTATAATTAGTTATAGTTATAAGTAATTAAGTGGACCTTAACAAACGCTGTGTGCTCTGATGCACAGGGCAGTGAATGTGAAAAGAGGAATTGGGGAAATTGATGCCGTTTGATTCGGATATTAGTTTTCTAGGAACAACATTAAACACTGAAAGGCGACAGCAAAAGGAGATGAGAAAAGATGAGATGGGTAATAATCGTGGAATTAAAAATATTAGCAACAACAGCAGCACTGAGAGCACTGTTTTGGCTTTGACCATTAAACGGCTATATACACATCTTCTACATGATGATGCTTAGATTAGCTTCTTAATTCGCGTACTAGCACTTTGTATCTCAGCTCCTGCCAGCCCAGCGGGTCAAGAAAAGGACGTTCAACTGAGGAGCCACTATGAGCAGTTGCTGTTGGGGGTGCAGAAAGACCTGGAGAGCCAAAAAGAGCAGGTCACCAGAACCCAACAGGAGCTCAATGTGCAGAGGGAACAGGTAAACGCTCTAGATTTCATTTAATTACTATTTATTCATTTCGACTTTTCCAGGTCTAAGGATTCCTGCTTCTGTCTAATAAAGATTGACTCCCTAATTAATTCTTATATTCTACATTTTGTGGCTTGTGCTGCTCACTTTCCTGAGACACCCTGCAATCTCCCCATTAAATGATGTACAAATTCACTTCATCAGTCTACATTCCTTGGACTCGGGCATCTTTTGCAATTAATTTGTAGAACTGTGGAAAAACATTCCAAAATTGTGCGTTTTTTTCTTCATCTCTGCAGTCCATGAATGCTCAGGCTGAGCTGCAGTCTCAGAAGGAGCACACCACCAGGCTCCAGGAGGACATGTTAGCACTGCAGAGGAGACATGAGGACAAGTGCAGCCAGCTGTCGTCCTTCCTGAGGAAGTACCAGGAGAATAGCAAAGAGCTGGAGGAGGCCAAGATGCAGCTGCAGGCAGAGCGGCTCAGCAACAGGTAAAGTCTGCTCTTGTTGGAGAAATCAAACAGAGGTGGCTCTCTGATGAACTCTGTGTCACAGTTTATCTTTTAAACCGTAATTCAAACTGATGCATAGAAATGACATGGGCCAGGACTGCTTTAATTGGGACATTCACCTTTAAAATCCCTCCCTTTATCAATTTTACTTTCAAACTAACTGTAGGATTTAACCAAATATCTTATTCACGGTTTAAGTGTTATATAAATAAACAGGATTATTCATATTTATGCGGATTACATAAACATTACATCCAGACATGACGTGTGCGAGGAGAGAAAGGTGTCGTCTGAGCGGGCAGACAGGATGAGAGTGGAGCTGGAGAGCATGGACGTCCGGCTGGAGGAGGAGAGGAAGAGATCTGCTGAACTTCTACTGCAGGTAACACTCACACTGACAGGTTAACCTGTAGTCACACTTTATGGAAGTTTTCCACTCCATTATATCATGAAAGGAAACCTGCATTTAAAGGACTGGATATATAAGACCTCGTCCACCGAGTTAGTTTTAAGTTAATAGAATGCAAGAGCTCGATGTCTGAGAATTTTTCAATACAATCTCATCCCAGGCATGTTTGAATAGAAAGGGATTTAAACATAGCATTGCGTTTTACTGATAATTTGGCCTTTGCAGGTCGATATGCTGCAGAAGTCTCTTCTGGGCCAAAATAAAGAGCAGAGGAGAATTGCAGCACTGGAGCAACAGGTAACACTGAATGTGTTTCACAGCCTTTAGAGTTCACACAAGCACAAATCTGTATTAGGCGGTGGGAGATCTTCGTCCCAGCTGTGAACACTGAAAACAAACATTCAGCAGCTCAAAATCCAAGTCAACTTTGATGATTGTTTGTGTACCAGTGCATTTAACTGTTCATTGTCCTGCTATGAGTGGAAAATCAATCGGTTCAGCCCTGTTGTGTAGTATGTAGCGCACTGTTTTGAGTGACCATTATTTCTTAAAAATAGAAATCCATACTTTACCCACTTGTGCAATTGAAGTACAATGAGTTCTTGGCGCTCTCCCTCTTACATACTTCTACCCCTCCAAAGATCCAACTCTCTGCCAAGGACTTTGAGAATGAAAAGATTGATCGTCACAGCATGCAGCAACAGTTACATAAGGTGCTGAAGGAGCTTCGCAAGGCCCGAGATCAGATTGCTAAACTGGAGTCTGCTGTAAGTGTTGCACATCATAACCACGTTCATTGTCAAGTCAGTCCCAAACAATGGCTCCTACTGGGTTACTACTCCTGAGCACCTCGTATTTTTGTGTAAAACATTTCAATAGTATTTTATTTGCAATTAAGTGTAAAATGCTGAGAGTATAATTCTGTGTTTCAGAAACAGCCAAACGCCCGTTTCTCTGAGCCCGGCTCCTACAACAACCTTGAGTTTGAGCGTCTTACTATCAGAGACCCTCCTGGTCCAACGTCTCCCTCTAAAGTCACCAACCTCCTGGATGACAGTTTCCTTGAGTGCCCAAAGTGTCGGGCCCCGTATCCCACCAGCCGCCACAGGGAGCTCCTGGCGCACATTGACTACTGCTTTGCCTGAGCTAGAAGGAAATCAGTGGTTCCCAGCCTGGGTGACGGGACCCGTCCTCATACAAGGGTGCAGCCAGATAGCTTCTTTCTTCTTCTTTAACTCTCTATATTTCTAAAATGCTTTTAAATAAAAAGGGGGAGGGGGGACTTATTTTGTTAACCTAGCCATATAGACAACAAGTAGACATTGCTTCCTTTTTTTAATAGGTCACAAACCACTGGACTCTGAGTTAGAAGGAAAACTGTTCGATATATGTTTCAATTAGAAAACCAACACCATTCTGCCAAACCATTCTTTGTTTTAATGTCCCAAAGCTGATTTAACTACAAAGAGGCTGAGACCTCATGAAGGATGGTTAGTTTGAAATACTGCTCCTGCTGTCAGAACGATCACTGGATACACGTTCATGATTCATCCAATAAACTCGATGGTGTGTGTGCAGTTCCTATTAAGAATGGGCTGTGCTGAATCGTCTTTTTTTTTTTTTTCTTTTCTTAGAATACTGTCAAAGACTGAACTAATCATGTTCTGAAAAGTAACTCTTATTCCTTCCATATGTTTATTTCTGGGGTTCTGCTGCTTTATTTTCGAGTCCAGTGTTATTTTTCAGTTATTCTTTTTATGATGCTCTTAGTGAATTTCTATTTTTGTGTGTATTTGGTGAACTTATTTATTATTGGGATGTTGTTGTTTTTTTTTTATATAAGTGAGCTTCTGTCTTTTTAAATAATGAAAGATTTTATTTTCCTTTAGTAAATGTAAGCAATGATCATTATGTATCGCAGTAAAATGTTCGGCATTTATCGAGACCATGGGAGGTCCCTTGTTATTAGCTTTTGTTTAAATGTTTACAGACCAGCCTAATGTGTTCCACACTGTTCCTTCACTCCAAGTTTCAGTAATCAATACCGTTGGTTGATTGATTTTGTGTATCATTTTCCTCAGCATGTGTAATATTGACGGCGTATTTGCATTGTTCTGAAGAGAGACAAATTACCCCTAAGCAGCAATGCTCATCGGCCGTTTTGACAGTGTTTAGGTGAGGGACAAAATAATAGGGAAAGATATTTATACATTCCAGCTCCTATGTTCAGTCATAATTGTGGACTGTCCCTCAGACTTGGCTGCCATGATTTTGTCTGTTTAATTCCCAGTGTAGCGGTGTTTCTCTGGCTAGTGTGTTGCAAACAAACCTCGCTGAACCATGTGACTGTAACCATGACCAAGATCTTTCTCTAACCATACCCACATATAGTTTGATTTGCCTGGAGTTAACCAGACCTTAAAAATACTGCACTGGGCAGCTTAATTGGTCACATGGTGCCAGGTTGACCGTGTATTCTTCCCTGCTCGAATGAAGCTCACTTCCGTCTGCACCTTGACTTTTCAAGCCTGCAGCTCTGTGGGGCTGGAATGAGATTGCATGAGTTAATTCCTTGTACTAAACTATTTAAGGCAGGAGATTAGTGAAGGTCTTCTTGGTAAGGGAAAGGGGGCTAAGGTGCCTTTATTCCTGCAGCCTTGGCAATGTGACTAGATAGACTTAAGACAGACATACACCGCTATACTGTCATTCTTTAGGTAGCTGTTTTGTTTTAACTTCGGCCATATGTCTGAAAATTGCAGGCCAAGAATCATGTTTTGAACAACTTTTGTCCATTTTGCTGGGTGGTTATATGATCTTTGTTTTATTTTAATCATATGCTCCAAATTTGTTTTGCCATGCACTGTACTGTACACAAATGTGCAATAAAGATGTAGATCTCCTTACAGACCGATGTGTACTTTTTGTCACGTCAGTGTAGTTTACTGGCCAATAGCATTCTAAAATAAAAATAGAAATTGTTAAAATGATGGGAAATCAGTTTGACATTGTATCCAAACATTTACTGTAAGTTAATACAATGTGGCCAAGTCTGTTTTTATACCAATTTAAAAGTATACTTTTCATGTGCACATGTTCTAGATGATCCACAGTGGAAAAGTGATGGCAGAGATGAAGGTTGATGATGTTGAGCTTTGTGTGTCGTGACATTGTGATGTTCACTTGACTGTACTTTGATGCTGAAAGGATCTGGTGTTATCAGTGTATTCCATATACCATCAAGCTGATGTTTCACTCTATAATTGATTTTTAATGTCATGTCAATCTTTTTAATCCCTTGTTACCCATTAGATTCTGTGAAGCTACAAAGCAAGAGTCTACGGCAATGCTGTCGGCTCTGTGGGGCTGTAGTTGGGCACATTGGTGCTTTGAGCCAAATGCTAATGTCAGCATGCTAACATGCTGTTGTTTAGCAGGTGTAATGTTCACCCTGTTCATCATTTGCTAATAGGCCTAAACACAAAGTCTAATGGTTGAACATTAAGACATTTCACTCAAAACTACAAATGGCAACCTCATGGTCGCAGTAGGGGAAAACTCAGGGGATCACCAAAGTCATTAGGATACATCATCTGGGAACCATGAATGTCTGTACAAAATTCATCCAGCAGGCGCTGACATATTTCTTTGTATAAGTGAAAACGGAGACCTGTTTGTGAAGCTGGATGAAAGTCAGAGGGTCAGTCATTGAGCCCCTGGTTACCATGGATATCAAAACCAAATGGCATGCCAATCCATGCAACAGTTGTTAAAACGTTTCACTAAAATGTAAATCTGCTTGGCGAGATTGGTAGAGTTAATACATCCAGATTTTGTTGAGATAGTTTAGTCTGGACCAACCAACCGACAGGCAGACGAATTTGCCCTCCATTAAGCCGTAACTCACCTAAAAATGTAAATGTCAACAAAAAATTGACAGGCGAAGTTTTAGGGCCCTGATATCTGACATTAAAGTTAATAACAAAGTGACCCTGTGAAAACATTAATCAGACATAGTAATGTACATATATACTTAATGTATATAATTTATAGTGACATATAATTTATTAAAAACTTGTCATTAAAGTTGTCACAATTGGCGCTCAGTTACAGTATAAAAAGCTGATTTCACAACATTGTGTTAGTTTCATGCAGTTTATTTGCTAAATGATATAAGATAGAAATAAAACACAGAATTCTGCATACACTTGGATTTTATATATTTTGACTGACAGAATCCAAAAGCAAACATGAAAACAATTAGTCCAGGAAAACAGTTGGATAGATATTTCATGGCTATCACAAATCCAATGAGCCAACACCGTATGAACGTTTTATTTAAAAAACTGGATCAAGAAGCACAATACAATCAAGACACAACCAAACTACTATGCTTATATATTGATGACTTGATGTGTATGTATTACGGTTTATTAACATCTACTTTTGTGCTATAAGATACTGTACGTCCTTTCAGTGTTAAAGCAAAGCCAGTGACTTGTCAACCTGGTTTTTCAGTAAACATGGTATTATTAGAGAGCTGTGGTAATGATGAGAGCTTCAGCCTCGCGTGAGTGAGATTTTCACAACTGATTATTTGTCACATTGGCTTCAAAAGTTGTTTTTCATTCATCTGATATGTTTGGTTTCACTGGAACCAGAAGGTTTCCCTCAGTTTCAATGAGGAAAGTTGTTTTACGCTACTCTAAAAAAAAAGGATTTCCTTTACTATTTGGGAAAGTGTCAAAAGAGCGCATCAAAAGTCACCTTTTTTTTCTATTCACAGTATAGTCATGTGAATGTGACAGTTTATAGTTTGCCATTTTTAGATTATTTTTAAAGAAGAATAGGCTACATTCTCTGTTAAGGCAGACAAAAACAGTGGAGGACAGAGAGCTCCGGTGGGATTCAGCCCAACACCAGCAGAGGGGCACGCAGTACCAGAGGGGGCTGCTTCAAAAAGAAGATTTCTGAGTGTGAAGAGCTCAGACGCTGTCGCAGAAGCCTGCAGTGGAGAGAAGACAAGCATTTTGTTTACTGCAAAATACCACATGAGCATGAAAACACAAACGTGTGATTATATCACACATGCAAACATCTTAAAGTAAGATAAAAGTCTAAATTGAAACAACTACAATTCGGATGGGGATATTAAGGCTTGATTACTAATAAACTGATCAAGTTAGACATTGATCCTGAGGACTTACTCAACTTAATAAAGTCAATCATTCACTTGGTCTCTCACCTTATTGAATGACACAGACTTACAAAGAGATCAATAAATCATTGAATAAACACATGAGCACTTAGTTGAACTCACCAGTGTGTGAAACGCGTCTGTATTTGCCCAGCAGGCAGAGGTCAATCTTCTTCTGGTGGACAGAGAGCTGGTCCTCCGGCCTCAGACCGGACGGATTACGAGAGAATATGAAAGAGTAGTTGTCTAGGCAAGTGCCATCAGAGTCTTGTAGTCTGCACGAGTAGTGGACGGCGTAGTTATCGTAGTCAGTGTCAATCACCCAGTGGTCATCATCTGTGAACAGGGGAGGGGGTGAGGGCGAGGGAGAGTTTTCCATTTTTACCAAAACCGTCTTTTTAAAATTTGTGAAGGATGTTCTTTAACTTGCATAGTAAGTGTGAGGGCAGAAAAGTACAGTGTGACTACTTTATGTCTCAGAGTTGCTTTGGTGTTTGTATAAAGCAGCTGATCACAAGATAAATGCTAATGTTTCAGTTGAACTGTAGATACATTTCCCTTAACGTCTTTTTTTTTTATTGTCCTAACGCACACATTATCCCATCATCCCATCATCACTGACTGGTGTTCAAAACTCCACGTGTTGCTTAGAAAAGATGTGATTATCTCTCTTTGAAATTGATTATTTTTAGTTGAACGTGGACTTTAGCACTCTGTCCACCATTTCCACAAACACAGTGCTGGGAGTTACAAAGGATTGCCTTGATAGCATAATAAAGTCAACAGCTGGTTTAACACAGGGATCAAAGTCAATTGAATTGAAATTTGGTTCGATTCATTTTCCAGGGTCACATAGAACCAAGTGCTGCAGTTGATGATTAAATTAAATTAAACAGTTGTCTAAGGGTCAACAATCCCTTTTGCAATACAGTGGCAGTGACTCCCGACTGACAATGTCAAAAGCTTATGCTGACAGGGTGCCTGGTCATACATTACCTGCCCTCAATTTGTAGTGGAGCCCAGAAACCGACAAATTCAGAAATTCGAGTTAGGTCCTGATAGTGTTCGGGCGTATATGTTACACAACTTACTTCCACTCTGCAGGTAGGATGCAACTCCCCAGTACTTCATCCTGAACTTAGCAGGGTCGGCGGTTTCCTCGAAGGTGGCCAACATGTTGGCACACATTTCCCAGTTGCTAGAGGTGAACGAGGGAAATATGTGAGACAAAATGGAGGCGACAAAGGTGAGGGAAAGCGTATCGATTAAAGCATGTGGTAAGTTGCACAAATTCACAGTTCTAGTTGATAGTAAAGGTGAGCTTTTACAGTAAAGAGCAGAACTCACTTGAGGATGATGACTCTGCCCATGGCAGTGGCAGTCATTTTGCCATCATCTCCGGCAGTGTACTGGGCCACGATGTTGTCAAGGAGGAACAAACCCTCTGGATCCTTCTTTGCAACAGCATACCATGTCCCTGCATACTAAGAGAAAAGAAATCCACATCTAAGTCCACTTCACACCTCAGTGTTTTTCAAAAAGTTAAAGCACAAAATATTCCAAATGAAAGCAGGGACACAGAGATGAAACAGGAATCAGTATTACACAAAGTTCTTTGAGCAGAAGTGACATTCCTATTTATCTCTAACAAAAAAAGCCTCTAAGGATAACACTACAAAGCAGATTTTAATATCATCACGGAATTCGGTAAATCTCTTATTACGTCCAACTCACCCTGCTGATGTTAAAGTTCTGCATGACCTGGATGTTGGCCACCTGGCAGTCCTGTGCCAAGGAAAATGCCAGGAGGCAAAGGGCCACAACGTACCGCAGCATTCTGCTTCAGAGGAAGGAGAAAAGATAGAAAGAAAGAAGCAGAGAAGGAAAGTGGTCGGGAGGGGGGGACATTTTGAGAGATGGAGGCAGAATAAGTAACAGTGATTGAGAGGATACACATTGGTCAGCCGCACTGCCAGTTCATTTCCATTCAAGTCCTCGAGTCAAGTAAAGCGTAATAATATTATGCAAAATATTTCCCTGTGTGGTACAAACTATTAGTCAAAAGCACCAATCATTCATTTAGTAAAAACAAACTCCATCGTCAATGCATACCTGATTACTAAAATCTGTACAGCTCTCAGAGATCTTCTGGTTTTCTGTCAGGTTGTGGCCTTATATACAGTTGGCTAGTCTTGCATAATAACTTCAGGCGATCTGATCCTCCCCTATTTTCCTCACGGCTAGCTTGCCTTCCATTGGACGAAAATGTACTTAACTGCAGACACAAGTCCCGTTGCTTTGTGTGTTCCTGCACATTTGACTGCCCCCCCCCAAATGTGCTTTTCCTGTCTGAACTGCTGAGGCATTCTTTGCCTTTGAAAGCAGCCACCAGCAAAAACCAAAAGGACCATCTGGAATAAGTTATGCGATGCATGCCTGGATACAAGCATATATTGGTCACATTCCAAGGTATACACACAGCACACATAAGCACACACTAGTGAGTTGTACCATTTGTCATCAGAGCTGACTGATTTTTGCAAGACGTTATGACTGACTGTTGTTTTCCCGTGTGCGGCCACATTCACAGGCACAGAACCCTCTCGTTCGCGTGGAAAAGCTCGGATTGCACTAAATGCATATGTTGCTGCCCTTTCCTCTGATTTACCAAAACAAATAAAAAAGTTACAGTAGGTGAGCATGCTTCCCGAGTCATGGGACTCCTTTGTTTGTGTAAATGGTAGAGTGCTCAAGTCCACTCACAACAGACAAAGAATCAATGCGAAAGAGAGATAATCACATATTTTCTCAGCACAGAGGCTGGACTTTCACACACCAGTCAAATCATCAACAACATGAATCAAAAGAAACAAGTTTAACTGCCAAGAACATGTTGTCATTTAAGGGATTGGTCTTGAATCAATTATGTAGTTTTGTAAAAATGTTTATAGCATTAGAGACACTTATGTAAGCTCGTGTGAACTTCTTTATTTCCTTTTTAAAAAACAGGCTGTTTTCCCAATTCCAGAGTCAAACAGCTTGTTTAATTCTGCTGTTCCCTGTTCGCACACTTAAAATGTACATAATTCCCGGTGCAAGAGCTATTCACTAACACAGGTCTGTGTTTCATCTGACTTTTATAAACTGATGCTGTTGTTTTGCACTGAGATCATGTAACCAGTCCACTGAGAACTTAGCACAGCACACAGCCAAACATCTGCAGGTTGCATAACCACAGCAAGCCCTGGCCAGTCGAAAACAGCACAATTACTAATTTTTTAGCAGAAATAATAGCGACCGGAATTTGGCCAGTGGCAGAGTAACCTTTTATAATCTTCAAGATCGGCCAAGAGAAAATATACATTACGCAGCCAGCTTGCATTTAACATTATGGGGCAATAGAGTGGTAAATGGTAATGTCATGGTAAGGCCAGGTTCTTGTTTTGATGGTGTTGGAAACTTTAAATAACTGGTCATCAAGCTTTTGGGCTTTAAAGAGGGAACCTTTTGTAAACGGAGTGTTTTGTCGACATAATTAAATGGAATGCAATACAATCAGACACCAGCTCCACCCTGATCTCTTGTTAATGAGTAGCAAGAGAGTTCAAAAGTAGTCTGGACACCGCTGTTGGAGCAAGGCATGTAGTTGATCTCTGCACTCCGATGTCGATCAACCAATAGCAAAGGTTGACCCCATGACGCATATTGACTGACAGGCCCCCTCATTTGAATAGTGAAGCATCGCAGCAAGCACACACAGAAATGTAAAACGACCAAGAAATGTAAAACGACCAAGAAATGTTAAAATAAAAAGCAAAACGGAAAATAATACATAGATAAATACAGAAATATCTATTTATGTTACATTTTATCAATAAATGAATGCCTATATTTATTGTTAATACTATTTTTGGTGCATTTAATTGCATATCAATTAATTTATTGACTAATTTATTCATTTATTTATTTATTGTTAATTATGGCAGTTTTGGTCCTCCATAACCACCTAGCAGTAGCTTATTTAAACCATATATTTCTATTTATGCACTACTGTATAGAGTCTATAGTTGGTAAGTGTGTTTTTCTAATCGAGGGGTGACAATCTATTATGTCAATTTAGATAAATATCTTTCCCAAACTCACTGAAAACCCAAATATCCCAGTTTTCCACTAGCACTTAAACGCAGCATGCATTTGAAACCGTTAGAATAGTCTCAAATCTGGGAAACCGTATCCCAGCATATCAGGCGATCTGTGCACACATTTAAAAATCTGTGAACAAATACAAAATAATGTCACAATATTTTTTACATTTGCATAGGAAGCTTTTGGAAAGCAAAAATTATCAGGTTTGTGAAGTTGAAGTTAAAAATCTGTATGTAAAATATTAACATTTATTCAGGTTCTGAACTCTGCATTTGCCAAATGAATGTTTTTGTGCAAACAAAGCCTGCAGTATTTACCAGGAGTCATAATGTCAAACCCTGATAAAAACTCCTAAAATCTCTTTCACACAGGCCATGTCTTGCTAAGACACTGTTAATGTGAATTCATTAAATATATCTTAAATGTTCAGGGCATTATTATATATTATACGTTTTTTTGTTATTATATTCCCAGGCTGTGAGAGTCCTGAAGAGCAGCAGGAGTCTGACTATTACTGTTCTGACAGGAGCTGTAAGTACACTCTATCTGCATTATGTTTAATGCAAACCAATAATCATTTATACTTTTTTCGGTTCTAATTTGTGTTTTTTCGCATTACTCTTGTGAGTATTGTTGAATTCCCTCGAAAGAAACAACTGAATTTAAAATGCATATAATTACATCTGCATATGAGATGCTCAACTGTTTTTAAAAGGAATAATCCTAGATTAAGTGACACGTGGCTTTCATGTAGAGTATTTACATTTAAAGGGATTCCCAGATAAGTAAAATTATAATATTGACATAGTGGTGATTGCAAAATTAAATGGTGACTATAACACTACAGAATTGTTGTGTATATTGGTATTGGGATAATGGACTAATATATAGATATGTAAATAGATCAAATCTGCTTTTTTACCTTTAAAACCACTTATGAGAAAATGTATTTCTATCAGAAATAAAAACAGTTAAGGGATAATGTGTTATGGATGTTTATTATGGATTTGCATTCCTGCACGGCACAGATAAATGTGTCAATTTGTTTGGGAGACATCACATCACATCACATCACCCAGCCTGGGCCTCAGCCTGGCTGCCTGCAGGAGCAACATTAATCATCAGTCAAGTCACTTGGCAGGTTGTTTGCCTCGAGACTCAGTGACGACGACTGTGTAATTGAGACATGCAGTCTGTCTTATTTACTGTTTCCATTGGTGCCTGTCCAATGCATTTAGATGTGTGTGTGTGTGTGTGTATATATTTTGACACATGCAGTACATCCACCATAATAGCTTATTGAAATTCAAGGCTGTGCTCCACAAATGAGATAGCAACTGTTTATACATCTCCTCTCTCTCCCTGGTCACCAGAGCCCAAAAGTTTGAGGACCCTTGCTGTACACAAGGCCTTTCACTGATTATCAATTTGTTGTCATTTGCTCAGGGCAGGGAGCTGTTCATGACAGACGAGGAGCGTCTGGCAGTGGAGGCCCGCAGGGAGCTGGACAGGCAGGAGCTGATGCACCAAAAGAAGGTGGCGCTGGAGACCAACAAAATCATTAAAGAGCAGCAAGAGAAGGAGAGGCAGTGAGTGAACAGTTTAAACAACATACAATTACATATATCAGATTCAAAGAAAATAAACAGAGTTTTATTTTGATGATGTGTTGAATAGGAGACAGATGGAGATCACTCAGAAAACTACAGAGGAAGAGGAGCGCTATAGGAAGGAGATGGAGAAGTATACAACTAATGTTGTCTATAAAGTGCCAATTCAGTATTGTGACATGTTGACATGTACAGTACCAGGCAAAAGTTCAATTTGAATTCAAGTAAATGGGAAAGTGTGTCCAAACATTTGATATGTATAAAATGTATTACATCCCTGAGTTGTGTTGTCATCCTCTGTAGGATTGAGGCTGTGGAGAAGAAGCACAACAGAGAGTGGGAGGAGGACTGGGGAACCAAAGACAGGCCCAAGAGCCCTAAGAGCCCCCGCACTCCAAAGAGCCGATCCCCCGCCCCACCTGAGATAAAAACCACGCCGACTACAAAGGCCAAGAGTTCTCGTAAGTGCACTTGAAAGAATCTTAGTTCTGAAATGCACGAATCCTCTATTTACTTCTGAACCTACATATTTACTTTTTTTCTGAAACCATATTAGAAGGGAGTCTTGCCTGTATTTGACCTTATGTCCCCCCCTCTCTGCATGCTCTTTCTGTCACTTCTGTGTGCTGTGCTGCTTCTAACGGCCTCTCCTCTAAGCTGATGAAGCCGACTCCTTCTCAGAGGAAGACAAGGAGGAAGAGCAGGACGGACAAGTGAGTCCGGAGCCTCAGCTGTCATTGTCGTCTTCTGTTGTAGGACGTTCATGCGAACCAGCGTACATACAGACAAGTGCTAGATTTCCTTTGACAACCACAACCACAATGCAACCATTGGAGAGTACATTTTTCAGTGCCATTTATTAGTTGGCTTTATTTTATTTTTTTTGAAAATCTGTGACACCCAACCAAGGTCCTGCTATTTAAAGCTGCCTTTTCTTTTGAAACTGTGAGGCACAGTTTGCATCTTTTGGTTTAAAATGTTTGTTGTTGTTGAGTGCCTGAATGGAGCAGGCTCAATCCGTTTCTTTCATTCTTCTCTTGGAGTGCTGTGTTGTGGCTCTTTAGTGTAATGTTTTTTATAATGGATACACTGCTTGGAGTTTGCTGAGGCCATGTTTTAACCTTGGTTCTAATTGAACACACTTGTGAGCGTGACCTGTGTTCATCTTCATCCTCAGCATTTGGCTGGTTTTATCGATATGAGGGGAAACTGCCATCACTCCGAAAGGTACTGTCAGCTGTTTGAGTTCAGTGTGGTGTAAGAGTGGCTACATAGGACAGATTGGGATAGCTTTGTTTTAAACAGGTTCATATGTCGTTTCAACAAAGCAGCTGTTACATATTTAAAATCAGAGCTTTTGTTCTTCGAATTCTTTTTAAAACTGAATGTTGTGTGCTGGGGTTTTATCAGTCATGCACTGTGTTGGCGTCGCTAGATATTTATGCATGTGATGCTGTGTGGTTTGGAGTGGCAGATTTATCTGTTCCCTGGGTTTTTGTTTTGACTATCTGATGACACCTCAGAAAGGAGAAAAGAAGAAGAAAAAGAAGAAAATGTCCAACACAGACACGCTGCAGGAGCAGAGAAAAAACAAGAAGGAGATGGAGTTTGAGCTGAAACTCGCCAAAGAGAAAGAAGAGATGTATGAACGAGAGAAGCAACTGAAGATAAATCGTCTGGTTCAGGAGGTATGAAAAGAGGAGTTTGCCAAAGTGAATTGGGGAGTAAACTATTTGACATTTATGATGTACTTCATGGCAATGTTCACTTCAGAGTGTAAAGTTGCGGTTTTAACTAAATGCAGCCATGTTGTTTGTCTTGTGATGCACTTAAGGTTGTTTTAAAGCAGAGCATGTGAATCAGTATGTATGCTGCATGGCTCTGCCTCTGTACCAGGTGTCTGAGACGGAGAGAGAAGACCTGGAGGAGTCGGCAAAAGTGCAACACTGGGTGGAGCGCCTTTGTCAGACTCGGTTGGAGCAGATCTCCTGTGTGGAGAACGACTCCCCAGAGGTACAGAGTGAGACCTCTGTGCACTCAGAGCTCGTTAACAATGTGTTGTCGTTCCGTATAACGTTATACTGTATGTTACAAGCTGATAGTTATCATTTTTTTCAGTAGTGCTCAGAAGTTTAGAAAGCCTTTCTTCCCAGCTATTAGAAATCAGTAACAGAGGGGCCATTTTATCGCTTCTTTCACTTTGTGTTAAGTTACATGATTTATATGATGCTTGAGGGGAGGGTGTGTTTAGTTGAATTCCTTTTATTCCGTTTGACTTTAAGCTCTCCCTGCCGCGCTCCCCTGCCTCTGAGCCTAAGGTGAAGCGTTTCCGTGGCGGACTCCACCTGGCCACCACAGATCTGGACGACATTAACCTGGACGACGTGGATCAGAGCCTGAGGGGCCCTCTGAAGAGACTGGCCCCCAACCTGCCCAGCACCAGCCAGCCTCCCCCTCCCTTACCTCTCCCTCCACCCTCATCTAAGCTGAACCCTACAGTACCCAGCTACTCCCCTCCTTCCCCTCGAGCATCCCCACAGCGACGGCCTCATTCTCCACCCAGCGCTAGAAAACCTCCCTCTGCCCCGTCTACCTTGACCAACAGGGGGCGCAGGCCTCACCCACAGCCTCACCCTAAGCGTCATCCTCCCCAACCCCAACTCCCTCGACCCCCTTCCTCCCACTACCCTCCTCCGTCTCAGTCGTCGTGGCCTCCATCCTCCCCTCAGCCTACTCCGCGGCCTCCTCCGCCGCCACCCCCTCCTCCGCCACCTCCTCCGCCTCCCCCTCCGCCCCCACCCCCACAACACTCGCAAGAACGAGCCGGAACCTTCAGCAGGTACCGGCAGCATCATCAGCATCACCCCCAACACCCTCCCAGCCCCCCAGAGCACCGTAGCGAGTGGGAGACCGGCGGCTATCTCCCAAGAGGAGGAATTTACTCCTCTAACACCAGTGAAATGTCCTACCCCCCTAGTCCAAAGGTTAGAGATTCTCCTGTGAGACAGAGATGATGTGTTGGACTGGCTTTTCCTGTTTGTGTTTTTGCCGTGCCTTGTTCAACTGATAGATGGAAGCAATCTTTTTTCCCCATCTATGTAGAAAAGCTGCATCAGCAGTTAAAAGAAAATATGTAGTGCGCTCACAGAGTTAATGTATTTTCAGGGCTCGATTCTCATTAATGCATACGTTTATGTGCATGTTCTGTCTTGTGTATTGGGATGTTTTATGCATGAAGAGAGAGTGATATACGCCGTATTAGCACGATGAACCGGACAGTCCGTGATTTAAGTTTCTTCTAGCTGAGGGGAATGCATTCAGAGATGCAGTTACTTGTTATTGATATTTACTTGTAGCTGTATGGATTGTTGTACCGAGCGTTGCGTGGTGTGTAGTGGTGTCATAGCTCATGAGAGGAGCTGATTAAAAAATAATGTGTGTGCTCACGTTTGTTTGGACATTTGCATTTTGTCCAGTGGGCTATAGATTGAATACCTTTTGAAACCTCAGCCATGCTGTGATATCTGAGCGGATGCGAGAGAGTGTGTGTTGCTCTGATATCCCCGCAGTGCTCTGCATGTGCCAGGGGGCTGAAAGATTAATTTTATTTTACTGTGGCTCAGGTAATGAGAAATACCTCCCATGCCAGTCGTATTTCCAGCTCAAGCTCTCCTTTGGTGAGTCTATTTCTGTAAAAATCTCATGACAAGTTTTGCAAACACCCTCCCTCCTTCATTAGTCAATAGAAAGCTAAAAAATGTGTACAATCCTGCTAAATGAACTGAATGTGAAAATGCTGTTTAAATACAAACCTATACTCAACTGCATGGAAACATGGTTTTTCCCCCAATAGCAATTAGCTCCTAGTCCCCCCAACCAGAGACGTCAGATGACCCCTGTCATGTCTAAACCCGTCATGCTGCCCCAGTCCCAGACCCACCGTCCAGATCCACACAGACCAGCAGTCCGTTCTGATGGCCTGGTATGAAACACACCACACTGAAATTATCTACTCCCAGCACATAACTTCATCCTAATAGGGTCATAAAGCATTCAGGCAGGCATCTGACAGTGTGCCATCAAATGGGGGAGGGATTCATCTCTGCCTCTTTCTTTGAGTCCTGGTGAGTCTTCTAGACTCTCCAGCTGTTCTGTAGAAAGCCAGCCTGTGGTTATTGGATCACACGGGAGCCATTTCTCCTTCCTGTCAACAAGCTCTAATGAAACTGGGCAGTTATTTTTCAAACTACATTTAATTTGGAGTAAGCCCTTCCAGGAACTCCACTGCCTCACACTAAGTCACACATTCACACAACAGTACAAGCACACACTTCTACCATCAGCTACTGAGCTCCGCAGCTGGAGGTGAAATGTCATGCTGAGGGGCACCTTGACTGCAGCATCTGAAGGAGGGAACGCCATTAATTATTCACTTTCCCCCTAATATGTTTTACCCCGATTGTCTAGTGTAGTAGACATTGCTGCAGCAAGTATACTGTTGGTATTTTGAAATACAGTTTTATATGTTGTGCTTCATAAGTTGAAATGGAAATATAGACATCAAAGAAAATTGCTGCAGAATGGAGCTCTGTTTTGTGTTTGTTAGGTACATATACGATATATTGTAGTATTTACATAGGATTCCTGTCGGTCAGTGTGTTTAATCAGCCTGGAGAAATGGGGCAGAATACATAAGGATAGCATAAGGATAAGGCTGGTAATATTCTGTTTAAAAGAATTAAACTATTTATTTATAACCTCTTTTTAAGAATTAGGTCTTTAATAGTGGGCTTGGGGCTGAGTGAGACTTCCTTTCCCTGTCTGTGGCAAAGTACTGAGAGGCTGTCTGATACATTGTTGGTTTTGATCTTTTCCTGGTGCTTTGTTGACAATAATAAAAAAAATATGGAATATCGCCAGTCTCATCACCTAAACCTTTTCATCTAGAGCGGCAGTAAAATACAGTTTTATAACCTGGTCTAAAGTTACTCTTTAGAATTTACAATTTATTTTCAATTCAAGCATAGTGAGGTGTTTAAGTTTTTATATGTTTGCTAAAAGTTGTTACCTGGTCTTGTGTTTCAGCCTCCGGAAATGTTGAAACGGATGGTGCCTTTCAACTCCTCTTTTAAAGCAAACACCAAACAACAAGTAATCTATACCTATATACTTTTTGTCTCCATGCTCACACATCAGGTTTCCTCATGGATGAGTTGAGCCTCAGTGATGGCTCTTCCTTTACTTTTTCATTATGTCCTCTTTCTGTTGGCTGCATCACTGCCTTTAGGTCCAGTTGTGTGGCTTATGGATGACTGCGCTTGTATTGATTTTGAGCACAGTATAGTACTGTGGAAACACAGCGGGGGATTGCATGTCACAGCATTGTGGTCTTGCTGCTGTTATTGGTTTTGGTCTTTACTGTCAACAGATGGTTTGTATGTCAAGAACTTTCCTATAAAGCCTCAACAAAGACTCCAAGTGGTTGTAATCTGATTCTACACGGGTTGGTGAATTACTAAGAGAAAGGAAGGTGTTTATTGTACCTTTTCAGGTGCATTCACTTTGCTCAGAGACAGAGAACACCAGTCTCATATGATTTACTGTATCTATTATTCCAAATACCACATCACTTAGATTGTTTGATTTCAACTGATGTCTCCAGCCACAACAAATGAAAATATATATAACAAATTTGTTCTTTTTTTCTAAAATCTTCAATGCGGATTGTCTGCAAAACAACAGGAAGTGCACAGTTAGATTAATGTGTGTGTTATTCTGCAGGGAGAAAATGGCTCTCTGAGTCATCGTATCTGCATTAATTTGATTTCCTTTCACTGAGAGCTTTATTCTGTTTCCTTCCCCTGAAATTAAATAGCTTCTTTGGTAGGAATGATTATGAAGGATTGTGTGCATGTGTGCGCATGTGTGCGCGTGTGTGCGCGCATGTTTCTATTAATAATTTTTCTAATTGAATTATAGTGAAGTTTAAAAGCCACTGTTCTTATAAAATAATGACTGAATGTCTCCATGGTTTCCATTTATATTCAGGGTGGTATTAAAAGAATTGGTTGTCAAAGGAAATACTTGTTACACATGACTCACATGACAGCTGACATTCACAGGGATCTCTTAGAGATTCTTTGTGTTTCTTTGTGTCTCTTTGTGTCTCTTTGTGTCCTGTTCGTTAACTCTGTATTGACATATTGATAATTCTTTTTAATGAACTGCATGTTGATTCACTTTCAGGGATTTCAGAAATACTTGGATGAGTTTGATCCCAGCTCCATGGTATAGTATGCCTGAACTTGTTAGCACGATAACAATGCAGAAAATATAACAGATATTTGGCAGTTTAAAATCACAGTTGTACACAGCTAATGTGTGTCTGCTACTACATGGTCAATTAACCACAATAGACAATGTTTCTGAAGGTTTGGCATGTTGACGTTGTTTCAATGGTAGCCGTGGTTAATTATTATACCAAGGATGCCTTCAAACTAGCATTACAACAATTAAGACTAATCTAACAGTTGAAACATTACACATTACAATTACACAATAACTTCTGGGGTTCAGGAGGAACTTTTGCTAGCTTTGGTAGTTTGTTAGTAGCTAAATAAGCTAGTTTATAAAACTTATATATAAAATTATGCTAATTAAAATGGCTTCTGTTTGAATATGAGATATTTCCAGTTTGTTTCCCTAAAGAACTTTAATGACCTTCTTGAAGTAAACTATTGTAGAGCAGCAGTTCTCTCTTTGTACCATCCATGGTTAATAACGCCCAAATGGTATATTGAATTGAAATAGTATAAGTCTCTTGTATTTTTGCTGAGCTTGGCCATGCACATAATCAGAGAGCTATTTTTCATGTTGGCACTTCTAATTATTGCTTACTGTGCAACTGTGGTGTTTCTGTCCTCTTCTTTTTTCAATCCTTTCTTTGTTGATAGTTCTCATCGGACCAGATAACCGGTCGAGATGTGAGACTGCTGAGAATAAAAAAGGTCTGACGGCATCTTCTGCCTTCACTTCAGATAACTCAGTTTATTGATGAGTGGAGTCTCCTCATTAACACATGACTGATTGTGCTGATGTTTTTGTTGATTCTTCTCAAGTTTGGACAGCTTGACATTGTTCTAGAGGGTGGTGCAGACTCTCCGCTGGGAAAGTTGGTGGTATCTTCTGTGTATGAAGGTGGCGATGCAGATAAGCACGGTCAGTTCATTTTTTATTTTCAAATTTGAACTTAATCACAGGTTCATTTTAAATTCATAAACACTGCTAAAATATCCTATCAAATTTAATCAAAATGGCTCCTCTCGTTAGCTAATTTAATTACTTACAATAACTACTAATAAATTACTAACCATTAACCTCACTAGACCTCATTAGACACTTTCCCTATTCAGCTGCTGAAGCAGAATCCCAGAGAGCATATTTGCACTGCAAATACATTTAATAATCAAAACATTAGTCCTACTGCATATCTGGAGACAAAAAGCCTTATGAAAATAATGTAAATCATTGTGTGTGTGTGTACAGAATGTGCATGTATTTGTACCTTACTATTACTGTCTCGGTGGAGAAATATAGGAAGGAGACACTTATTTCCCCACTTCAACACTGCAGTCATTTGTTTAAAGGTGTCTGAGTGCCCCTTGTGTAGACTGTATTTATCACTGCTGCTTGTTCTGGTACTTACTGTTTGTGTTGCTGTTGTGAATGATGTGTGTGTTTGTAGGTGGCATCGTAGCAGGGGATGAACTTATGGCTGTGAACGGGAAGATCCTGATCGATGCCACATTGACTGAGGGACAGAACTCTCTGGCTCGAGCCTGGAATAGTGGAGGGGTAAGACTCGGAGTATGGTAAAATGAAATCCCATACTTCACTTTTTAAAGGATTTTTATTATTTACCCTGGTAGCTAGAATGCTTTATTGATTGTAGGTAAATCCTTTTAACCCTGAGTGATTGGTTGTGCTTGTTGATGTCACACTTTGACTTGTAGATTCTGAGTTCACATTTTCTATTGATCCAGTCAAGCGAAAGGTTGAAGTGACTGATGTTTTTACCTTTAGGACTGGATTGATGTTGTGATTGCCGTTTCTCCCCCGAAAGAATATGAAGATGAAGTGTAAGCATTCCTGATGTTCATTTATGTTCTGGTCCAAGTGTGTTTTTAACATTTTCACATCATATGTAAACCATTATACAAATACACGTATGAAGCATTTTTGTGCTGATTAAGGCCTTAATCTATGTGTGGCTTGTGTGTGTGTGTGTGTGTGTGTGTGTGTGTGTGTGTGTGTGTGTGTGTGTGTGTGTGTGTGTGTGTGTGAGAGAAAGTCTAACAACACCACAGACACAAACACTC
>JAVQJD010081819.1:0-14360 GCA_036023655.1 Nannoperca australis | reverse complement strand
ATCATCATTGCTACTGGCAGGTTTTTGTCATACTATACATACAGTCAAGCCCAAAATTATTCACACCTCTGGCAAATTTTGACTTAAAGTCACTTTTATTCAACCAGCAAGTTTTTTCTTGATTGGAAATGACACAGGCGTCTCCCAGAAGATTATAAGACGATGTACAAGAGGCATCATTGTGGAAAAATATATTTCTCCGCTTTTATTTACATTTGAACAAAAAGTGGCATGTCCAAAATTATTCATACCGTTTGCAAACTGTCACAGTCTATGGGAAAATATATTTTATTTTGGTAAAGGAGTACTGTGTTGACGCAGTTGGGGGGCTGAGAACTGCAGCAAGTACGGGAGGCAGTCCAGAGGTGAGTCACATACTGGATTTCTCCCTCAGAGATAAACAAAACCGCTCTAAACAAGAGCAGGACATGCAAATTTGAGAGGAAAAAAGGAAGAAACTCTGGCAAAAGTGTGGGGGAGAGAAAGAGAGAGAGCGATCACTGGTGAGTCAGGATCCTTCAGGCACCTTGTCGTGTTCAAAGAAGAAACTCTGGCAAGGTTGAGGGACAGAAAAGTGATTGATGTTGATGAGTCAGGCTATTGTGTTAGGAAAAACCCCCCAGAGAAGGCAACACAGCACAGATGGTGTACAGTACGATGAACACAAAGCTCATATTTGAGGATAAATACATTTTCACAGCGTCACCCTGAGGTTTGACCAATAAAGTAATTACTCTGGTTTTATCTGGGGGAATTCAAGTTTGAAAAAAGATGCTGGACATGAGACAATGGTGTGGTTTCATGGTTTACGGTCTCCCACAACCCAACTTTGCTCAGCCTGGAAAAAGAACATCCTTTAAAGTGGACATGCTTGTAAAATTCTTTGCTAGAAAAAGCTATTAACAACACGTTGATGGATCCCTTGTGTATTTACATTAACGGACAACTTAAAAACGCGTGGCTTCCTTTGTATGTCGGTGAGAGAGTCGAGATGATATCAACATTCCCCATATGGGGCACACAAGCCAAACACATCTCAGTCACTTTTAGTGCACTCGTATATAACCCAGAAATGGAGCTGTAGGTGTCTTTAAAATGCCTGTGAGGGCTGCAGGTTGTTTAAAAGCTGCAGTCTTTTTCCAAACACCTGTGCAAAACATCAGCTTCTTCTGCTTCTCCGCAGGATTTCACGGGCGTATACTTTAGACGCAGAGGGAGTTTATCAGATCCTACCGTGACAATACAATAGCCCCTTCTGCAGCCGGAAGACTCCACGCATGTTCATATCATTAGATTGTTACTAGACATAATTCTGAGTATGACTTCATCTGCCGCTAAACTTCCTCTTTTGCACCTGCAGTTGAAGTGGAACATTTTAAATGGCTTTTAGTGTTTGAACAGACATCTCTGGAAATCATCTTCTGGGTTAGGACTTTGCTCTTTGTCACGCTATGTCTATCTCAAATTATCTTCTGTCTGAAGCCAAGCTGAAACAATTATTCTCTGTGAGATCACAGCTGATTTTTCCCTCCGCTCAGTTCAAGGTCCTTTCATTGCATAATTGCAGTCAAGAGTGTGGATTCTGTTCAGTTCAAAGTAAACTGCTCCAACATTACCAGCACTCAGCTAATTTTATTCCAATAATAAATATAAGTCCAGCAGATAGGCAGCACAAATTGCAGAAACCTGTTACATGCATAGTTAAAATGAACACATGGACAAATGGAGGATGAACGATGGCAAATTATGATGGACGTATAAAATAATGATTAAAAAAAATGATGAACCCACAGGGGATTTTCACCTTGCCTCTACAATAATTACAAAATAATTACACTGTAATTTGTGGACCATAATCTAAAAACTCCCAAACCTCATTATCCAAATTTAAGACTCACATTTCATTTCCACGCACTGTTTACATCCACCTTTCACCAAATTACCCAAATGTCTAAATTCTATTAAGCCAACTGCTTGAGAAGCCTCAGTGAAACAGGAAACACACAGCCACTTCAAACAGCAGCTCCGAAGAAGCTGCCAAATCTACCGTCCTGCTCTGCGTGGTCTCCTTCCCCCTTTTACTAGTTGCCATCTGGAGATGATCCAGAAAGTATCTGCGACACAGTGATCTGGTGTGTGCTGATAAATCCCTGATGTCTGGCAACAACACATTTGAGGAAACCTGAGAGTGCATCTCAGGAGAATGGTGGCTGTCAGACTGGCACAAACTCTGAGGACATGTTCATGAAGAAAGCTTTTTATAACATCAGAAAGGAAGCAATTCATCAGCAAGTATAATCACAAGATTTGGGTCAATAAAAGTAAATACGGGTCTAATAGGATGCCGATTAGGCAAGTTAAACATTCACATAACCGATTAATGCAGCCAATTCTATGAGAATTTTGATTTACCATGTACTATGCTAACATTTGCAAATAAGCACTCAAAACCATGTACAGTTGAGGCCCATGGGATGTCATTAGTTTTGCAGGTACTTAGATAAAGCAGAGCACAACATTTAAAATTTTGACCTGTAGAACCCATAGAGGAAAACTTTAGCCAAGTTATTACAATTCATCCTGAGGGGAACATGAATGTCTGAACACATTTTCATGGCAATCCATCCAATAGTTTTGTGTTTTAAAAAAAAAAAACATTTTACAGAAAACCAAACATGTCAAAAGTCATCGGATCACTAGTCGCTAGGATTCATTGTCTGGGGACCATGAATGTCTGTAGAAAATTTCACTGCAATCAATCGAATAGTTATATATTTAGTCTGAACTAAAGTGGTGGACCGACATTGCCATCAACAGAGCCATGCAGCTAACATGGCTAATAACTAGCTTACACACAGAGAAATGAGTCACTCAGGCAAAGAATCACTTGCACAAGTTAGAATTTATTTTTGAATCCTTGCAAAAATAAATTCCAACTTGTGCAAGGGTTAAACATTTGGATTGGTAAGACTCCTTTTCTGGGTACTGGTGGGGCTTGTTTAGATTAGAGAAGTAGGAAAATCTGACCCCCCAACTCTTTCAGTGGTGTGGAGCCATTCCTTGAACCGTAGCGAACTCTGCCTGTTAGCCACAGTGCACATGTACAATTCTCAGAGAAGTAAAAATAGACTGCAGTGGGTCTCCCACAGTCGATCCACCTGTAAATGATGCAATCTCCAAAACATTCCTCTGCTCCAAACATGTCGCTTCCACTTGATTGAGCTACTTTCAAACTCAGAGGATCATTAAATAAACACACCCTTCAGTCCTTATGAGGAGCCGCTGCTCAGTCAGATAACGGTTGTAGAGAGAATCAAGGACGTCAAGGTCACGTAACTTTAACAGAGCCCCTGAACCGTGGACATGCAGCGAGACAGAAACAGACGACGGCTTACATCAAAGTCTCTATCTTCGATGTTCAGTTATTGACCAAGACAGATCAAATGCTCACTCTAGATTAGCAGAGTATATCCACCTCCTCCAGATGAAAACCATTTAGTGACTGGAGAAGGAAGGCATTCCTAAAGGAGAGCAGCAACAGGGAGCTGGAATGACTTATCCTCCACTGTGGAGCAATCATGCTCCAGAGAGAGGACAGTGTTTCTGCTTTTCTAATGGTCCATATTTGTACATTTGCACTCAATCCCTTGAAAGTTTCAAACAAAGACAACATAAATCTCAAATGTTACTTGAAGGCTGGCATATGTGCGACACATGGGGCTGTAAATGTTAAAGGAGGGAGGACCACGCAAGTGTTTTGTCAGCCTCTGTTGGCTTGGTTTTTAACAACAGTCCTTGAAGTCCAGTCAATGAGGAAATACCAGACGGAGCAGTTGTGGCATCTGAAACTGAAGCTACTGTACATGCATGTGTGCTAACATAAAACTACCGATAGTCCTCGCTCTAAAAAGATACCACATGGTCCAGTCAACACATGCAAACACACTAACGCCTGAAACGAGCAGAAAACACTTTTGGTACAAGCACAGAAGAAAACAATGATTTTAATTAGCGGCCAACTGCAGTCATCCATGACAGATCATGCAAATTGAAGAGACCCCTTTCTTGAGCCAACAAGAATCTCTCCAGACCCGATATCTCTCCCTGAATGCCACCTTTGTTTGGCCATTTTAACAATTAGCTGAAAAGGAGGTCTTGGATTTCACTATTTACTGCTATTTCAATGGTCCATCTGATGAACCTTAACATTCCTCACTGACAAGACCAACCAAGAACAATGTTTACCTTCATCAATCTTCATCTGTAACACCGCCCTTTCAGAAAAAACGTATTTCCCAATGGCCATGTCTTCCCTGCTGAGTAAGAGGCTCATATTCCACTGACTCACTCCTCTCAGAGCTGGTTGAATCACTAACCAAATCTGTTGCTGGTGCTTTGCCACAGACAAGACATGGAGATAACAGAAGAGTTCTGATAAAAAATGACAGATTAACAGCCAAAAACAACAGGCTATCTTTATAATTGCTAGATAATACACAATCCTTCTTGAGTTAGTTTCCTTTCAGTTCACTGTCGTTGGGGAAACTCAAGCCACCTGATAATTAACTCTACATTTTTGGACATAGAAGACTTCTTTCCACTGAAATCTCTGATGACCTGACTTTGACATACTGTATCAATAATCCAGCCAATCTAAGGACCGTGGAAAAAAAGCTATGATGAGCTCATGAAAATCAAAAACATCTGGATACTTAAATTATTCGTAAAAAAAATAAACAATTTGGCAACAAATGTGCCAATCAAAGTCCAAGGTTTAGTGCTCAGATACTGAGGTGTACCTCATGTATACCAGTGTTTAAATGTTTAGGATGGGTTTGTTTTTGAGGGCAGGACGTCAAATAAACGGGTGCTTGCTTCTCAAATGGGCCCCAAAACCGCAACCAAGTGTACTCTGATTGCCACCCACTACGACAAGCTGTGGACAGGAATTGTTCTCTTTAAGAGGAAACAAAGAAGTCTAGATTAGCTATGTCCCTGCTCTGCAATCTGAAGAGGACCTGTATTTTGTCGAAAGTAATTTGATTTGTCATCACAGTTAATGTTTTTTCACATTTTCACAAGAGTTCAAGGACCAAAGATCCTATATGTAGGGATGAATAATTCTACATTGATGACGTCTTGGCTAAACTACTCCTACCTGGCATGTAACTTGCTCACAAAGAGAACACGTAACGACATTACGAGCAGTGTGAACTCTATCTCTTACCAGTATTTACCAGAAAAGTGAAGCATACATAGCCACATAAACAGAGCGCAGTTGCTTTGCCGGCAGGAAACAGACGAGGCAAAGTTGTACAGGCTATTCCTTTCTTTTCTTGTAGGTGGCACAGCTGGGACCGGAACCACAGAGTTGGATGATAACGGCGTGAATGTATGATAACGGCGTGCTATGTACCAATAACACTTGTCTTGGTAGTAAAAACTGTTGGATGTAAAGCCAGCGATTGAAGCAGTTATATATGTAGTGATGACAACAAAAATGTGGTCTCACTATGTTTTTAGGCTAGCAAAAGGGTATAATAATATTAGATTTTTAATATAATAATATTAATAATAACAAATACACAACTCTCTGCCCAGGCCTCAACTTCAGTATTTCCAGTACTAGATCGAAAAATCTTTTGCAAAATGCAAAAAGGAAAAAGCTATATTTAGTTATTATAGTTTGTGTCTGTGTGTGGTTCGGTCAATGGCTGCACAAACACTATTACAGTATTTCTAAATGCAACAGAGAGGTTAATCAGAGGCTGAAGGACGTGACAGAAACCACAAAGGGCTCCAAGGGAGCAAATATCTTCTACTAACAAGAAGCCAGATGCCAAAGAAACCTTTTGGCAAAGAAAACCTATAAAGAAACTTTCATTTAAGTTAAACAGGCAACACACACTCTCGATCCAAGAAGGTAGAATTTGGGGGAAAAAATACCACAGATGAAAAAAGGATCAATATCACCTTAATAGGCCTAAAAAGCAAAAGTGCTCCATTTTGATCCTAGAAGTTTTTGTCTTACGCCACAAGTAATGCATTCTTGTGGGGAGACGTATTTCTGAATCTGCTCCCACTTTGCCTCTCATGTGTTACATTGTGTTGAGTGATCAAACCCCCCAACTGGTGTGTCTGTGCTGCAGTGCATACCATTTATGTTCATGGCTGGCAACACCACAGACATCTTGGGTCGACTTCCTTTGTTGTGGTTGGTGGCAGGAAGTAGAAGATGATCCTGAGAACAAAGAAGAGAAGGTTGTTAGGAAGAAAATACAACTCATTTGGACGCAAATAAAATGGTTGGATGCATGCATTTGCTAGTTGTTGATCAAGAATTGGAGCTGAGGAGAAGACCTAGTGAAGGACTTGCAACAACTAACTAATGATGCAATTGTCATTTGGGAGGTTAAAAGGTCAGAGCATAAGGCAATTGCCATGCCCCATGATCTAAACAATTAAAACCAATCTATTTATTGCAATTGTAATCCACAAGAAGTCTGAGATCAAAATGGCATCAATCAGCAAAGTACATCAGTTTCTATTCAGTTTCTTTTGTGCGACTCATTAGACAATGAGAGGGAAGGTTTTAATCTGAGCACATCCTCTCAAAGGAGTTGTGGTGGAGAGGAATGCTAATGTGCAAACACACATGTGACTCGCATGCACACACACAGGCAGTGTTTAGCTGAAGCTCCACTACCAGACTCAAAAGCTATGACTTAAATCATTTAACTGAAGTAAAACTAAGATTGATTAATGAAATCCTACATTATCATTGATGGTGTTTACTCTTCTCTCAGTTTGTAAGGCGAGAAAAGTTATTTGAACAAAACATTAACTGTAGAAGCAGTGCCAAAAAAGTTGCTGCTATGAGCACAATTAAAGGGGCACTCCCTGAATTTAGTAATGCACTTCAATGAAGCAAATGCAGTTCTATGACTCTTGGAAACGAATGAGGGGTGTTAAGGTGACACTGATGATAGGCAGGAGTATTGTCTGAAATTGGGAAAGGGATTTCACAGCAAGAAGACATAAAGGAGCAGTGGAGAAGACTTGAGAGATACAAGTACCATACTAATGTTTGGGAAAGACTTGTGTAAATGAGAAGAGAATGTTAAGAGAAACAGAATGTGTGCCTAGTAAGTTTTATTAAAATTACAGTAAATCAGCTAAGAAGTAATCATTAGCCACATTTTTCAGAATAAAGGGTTTGGTGTGCTATATGGTCGCTGCAAGGAATTAAGGATAAGCTGTAAGCCGCCAAAGGGGAGTATTAAATGGTAAAAATGAATGAGAGGGTGCCTTGACTGAGGTTGGAGGCCGGCAGGAGGTAGGGAAAACACCAATCACATTACTGCTCATCATCAGGGGACCAGCAAGCTTGTCAAGCTGACATAACAGCCGCAGCTGCCATGACAACAGGTGAATTTTCCTTAAAACCCCATTGGATGCGGTCCACGGTGAAAGCAACCAGTGTTTCCACCACCTCACCTCAATGCACACTTATATAAAGCCACAGGCGCTACAACAACACCCGAAGTGAAGCAAGACCGCAAAATGACGGTAGAGTGAGAGCAGTTCCATATTTTGGTCTTGTTATATTTTCCATCGCCTCACCTCATTTCACACTTAAACAAAGCCACAGGTGGTAACGTATCTGT
Organism: Nannoperca australis; assembly: GCA_036023655.1. Lineage (NCBI taxonomy): Eukaryota > Metazoa > Chordata > Actinopteri > Centrarchiformes > Percichthyidae > Nannoperca > Nannoperca australis. The sequence continues at coordinate 6,693 of JAVQJD010081819.1, read as the reverse complement.
TGAGAGCTTAAAGTAACCTTGACCCAAGCATTGCCATCTCTGAGCGAGCAACATACTGTAGGGAGTGACCTCAACTGATGGCGAGGGCAAGAACAGGCCATGATGAAACATTTTTGCCTAGAGAGACAAAAGTCAAAATTGGTAGTGATTGGCTTTAAAATCTAAACAAATTCCAAATTTAATCCAGAGCTTTGGCAGTCTTCTAATAAGATCATACCGACTTGAACAAAAAACAAAGCAAACCCGCTTTTGCCGACACACACACACACACACACACACACACACACCCTGATACCCAGGAAACAAAACACAGGCAAATAAACTGTCTGAGAAAAGCTGACAAAGGTCTGTGAGAATTAAAAAGGCCATGCTGAATAACAGGACTGTAATCTGTGGCTTGTTTGTTAATGCATCTTTGATTACTGAAATCTTTCCTGCTTGTTAAAACCCACTCCCAAAAAGAGCAGGCATGTAGTAAAGGAAACAGGACGTGTGATATTTCCCTTTCGTTTGAAATTTGTCAAATGAATTGTTTCTTTTTCTTAAGTGATTGTAAAATGTGTATATTTGGGGTTTGGACTGTATGTCGGACAAAACAAGCAATTTGTTAAATAGGCATTGCCTTGGGCTTTTAGATATTAAGATGCACACTAATTTCTGACATTTACAGACCAAACAGTTAATCAGTTAATCAAGAAAAGAAATGTTAGTTGCAGCCCTACATCTTCATACAAAAATAATCAGGTTCTGGTATTTTTATGCACTCTCTGTCAAGTAAAGTGTTACCATTAGAATCTTTTTCAACATGTTATTCAAGAATTACATTAGGAAGAGTCAATATATCTGGGTGATGCATTACAAAAATATTTAGTCAATAGATCATAAAAAAAGACTATGTCTTATTTTGTTTAACTGTTTTAAATAAAAGTTAATGTATTAATGTGTGGTTTTTCCCTGTAATGTTACATTTTCATGCTAAGATACTACGCCTGATGTCACTTTGGATAAACTATAACCGCCTTACCACTCATGCAACACAAAGCTGCTAGAAACCAAAGGACAGCTACTTGACCTGTAGAGGCCCTCAACTGGGGTACACCATTGTTACCATTGTCCCTGCTGTCACCATGCCAACTCAGAGGCAAACCTTGGTGCCTTTTTTGGCGACAAGAGGTCTTGATCTTTGACCACATCCTTCAAAACTCCCACCCCACAGAGTAATCCTAAGGGTTTAGGGGCTTAGCATCACCCAGAGTATCCAGAGCTGCTGAGTGTGATACAAGCTTGACCCTGCTCTTTAGAACAGCGATGAAGAAACACATGTTCATTTCAGAGGACAGCAATAGGTGATTCAGGTTTGCAAAGCTGTTAGGTAGCTAAATTAATAATTGCTTACCATTTCTTTCTGGCCATATTTGGAAGTAAATGTGTGTTATTTGGCACAGTTCAGTGACAACAGATGGAGCAGCAACTTCCCATAATAATAAAACACAAATGATTCAAAGAACAAAGCTCTCTTTTCTTTGGTTAGTACTTGAGAGCAAAATAATGTCAGGTTGGGTTTATAAAGATATTTTTTGTAAAGAAAGCACAGCTATCAAAGAAACAAACCCAAACTAATCAAAGAACTCCTTCTGAATATGATGTCCAGGATTTATCATATCAAAAGGGAAAATTCAAAATAGGCCCCAAATGTGGAAACATTTATGAATAAAGACCAAGTAGATTAACAGTGACATATGGTCATGCCTAAAAATCTAAAACATGGTCTTGATGATTGTAAATGGTCCAAGGAAACTGGTCTGGAAAAGGGCGTGTGTAATTTGTTCCCTCCCCCACCCTCCACTTTACTCTCAAATCAAACCTCCCTGTTGAGGAAGAGACCAATTACATATGATTTATAAGCTACTCTTTCTATAATTAATTTGTGGCTTTTTATGGCCTTTTTGGGAGAAGGAAATCTCACTAACACATGCAATGAAATTGATTCATGTTGAGCAGAAAAAACTTTTACTTTACGTGATCATTTTAACTGCTGTGTCAGAGGTTGTGTGGGAGCCAGCACCGGTTTCTCTTCTCAAATTAGGGTAATGGGCCAGACAAGTTGACACTTACCCTGCGGAAAGACACTATGTAGAAGGTGTCGCCACGCCGATTGATCTCATCAAAGAAGTCACTGTAGGTGTGATGAGGCGCATAGTACACCTGCAGCTCACTGCCAGGATTCCTGTTTTAAAAAGAAATAAGAAAAATATGTGGAACACAGATAAAATACTCTGGGATTCAATAAATTTGGGTGTTTCTAAACTGACACGTACACCACTGATGAAGTGCTGATAATGTTTTGTGTCAGAAAAGTCTATTAGATTTGGCATATATTCATGCACATCAAATTATTTAACAGCAACAAAAAAGTTATCTGCAACCATTTAATCAATTAATTGTGTAAATTATTTTTAAGAAAAAGTTCACTGGTTCCAGGATTTGTAAATCTTGCCTTGTTTTACATTAAAGTAAACTGGTGCTGTTTGGGTTTTAGATTGTTGGTCTGTCAAAACAAAAATGTACTGACATCACTTTGTGCTCTGTGATTTCACTTGTTTACTATATTCTGTTTTGTAACCAAACCATTAATCGATTAACAAGAAAATAAAGCATTAATCGATAATAAAAATAATCATCAGTTGCATCTCTACAGTGATGTACTTCCTTTTGTTTCTTTGACTCACTGCGGAGTCAGTGGAGGCTGAAAGCTTTGGCAGACTCTACAGCTGTGGTCAGGTGTGCATGAATGGTTCTAAACATAATGTATACAACAGGGAGGTCACAGACATGAGGATGAAAACCAAAATAAAACTTTTGTGAAGGGCAGCCCAGAATTCCTTGGAGACGTGGGTACAAGATATCATGCTCGAAAAAGGGAATTTTTCTGGAGTATTTTTATATTTTCATTTTGGCCAACAAGTGGCTCTGCAGAGGTTTACTGCTGAAACAGGTTTTTCCTCTTTTGTCCTGTTGATTTGGACATTTCATACCCTTCCACACACACAGGGGGGTGGGGGGTTCTGTAGATAGCCAAAAATTGATCAACTCCATCTGTTTGATCTAAACTACACGGTGTAGTCCAGCAGAAAAGGTTCTTATTGTCCGCCAAACCTCTGCAGCAGCGTACAAGGGTCATGCTTTAAAAACATGAATCATAAATTGATCAGATTGTAAAAACTGAAAAAAGGGGGCAAATGCCAAAAATGTGGAAATAGAAGAAATTACATTACAGTTCCATTTAAAAAGACCCACTTTGGTCAGATAAAACTCTAAAACATACCAGTTTGTTATGTCTACAGTTGCTTTGCAGACAATAAGCACTCTGCAGATGTACACAGATTACAACTCACTGTTTTAGTTTACAACACATTGTTGGTTTACCACACAAGTCCTAGTTACCATGTGTTCTGAAATCTACAGTATGTTCTGCCCTCTAGCTGTCACAAAATGCATAATGCAGCTTTAAATTGAAGAATGAAAAATGATTTACTTGTGTGAATATGACACAAATACAATTAAACAGGCCTTTACTCACTTTTCCTCATTAGTTTCTGTGTAATGGACCGTCACAATCTGAGCACTCTCATCTTCCTTGTTCTCTGTGTTCTGATGGGAAAAAGTTGAGAGAATTAGATATAATCTCTTTATATTTGCTTCAACTAAACATTAGAGCAGAATAAACTGTTGGCAACACTGTACACTGACACATAAATACAGACACTATTCAAAACATAATAATGGACCATCATTTCAAAACATCTAGATATAAGCACACACATCCCAGTCCCAAGGTTTTCTCCTGATGTATCACATTTAATTTAGGAATCTTAAGGCTTCAGCATGTCCTGTTCACATCGTAAGACGCCAACTATCTATCAAGACACACAAGGGCATGTAGAACCATTCAAATAAACAGAAACACAATTAAAAATCCTATTAACACGATATGTCTTGTAAAAGTTTCATTTGTTAAAATAATGTGAAGATGTGTGTGTGTCTGTTGGGCTAAAACAGCTCAATCCAGGTGAGAAATATACACAACTCCATTTTTATTTACAGTAAAATGAAGAATGGGTATATACGAACTGGGCAGCTCCTAGTAGATTAGACTTACTGTGACAGATTTTTAAAAAAATGATGGAAAAAAGGAGCAGGGGGCACTAATCCCACAGCTCCCCTCTAAGTGTTATGTTTACTTTCTCAGGGCTGCCGGATTAAAGTCAGCCCAATAAAGAGAAATGAGAGGCAGAAAAAAGTGATGGTGTGAGGGGAGGTGAAACAGTGGTGAAAGAGAGGCTTTGGTTTGCCAAAACCCACTTTATACTGAAAGTAACAGCCTAAAATACAAGCAACGCTTAGTTTGTAAGCTTTATTGCTAACACTGAACATCACGTACATTTCTGCACGGTCCATTAGATACGTTTTCCTGTTTTCCAAAAAATGCTGCTGTGACTTACCAAAATGGTCCTGGTGGGTTTGTGATTGCTATTACTCATGCGCCTGGACTTGGTCTGCTGCACTTCATGACGGTGGACCCAAACCCTCAACTCATGCGCCAACCTGCCAATCAATGTATATTAGACTTTTTTTATGGTACATATTAGGTAGGGTCTGAGTCTTTTTACGGTCTTATGTGAAAGAAGAAAAGTAGGCTACACATTAAAGACTTACTCTAAGCACTTGGTCCTGTTAACAGGAGGCTGGCAGGGGGGAGGCGGTCTGAGGAAGATGGGATCCTTCACCACCATCAGGGCCTTATCCTCGGAGCTACAACACAGAAGAATAAACCGACAGAGGGTGTAAAAACTAAGAGAAAAGTGATGACTACACAAGGTTGGTCAGATGCTTTCAAATAAACGTAAGAATTCCATAATAGCAATCTTTAAAAAATATTTTCCACATGTTGAGAATATGCTTTGAATGCCTACTGCGAGCCAACGTGGCTACTTGCCCTCTGACGGAGGTGAAACACCCAGAGTGGACTGAGCAACGGGAAGCAAAACGGTATGGCTTCAATATAGGATCAGTGCAGGTATTCTGAAAGGACACGTCCACATGCTGCTATAAATCCTGCTCCGAATAATCAAACATGCTACAAAGAGTTGAGCACGACCACCCTGTAGGTCACATCAAGACTAATCATGGACAATGACAACAACAGTCCTGCAGCCTGGGTCGTTACCATAAAGTGGGCTTACATACATTATGGATTAGCAACACACTGCGTTGCATGACTGGGCTTTCCTCCTCAGACGTTACTGTGCCTTTAATTACAACTGTTATACCTCAGTGAATGAATGATTATGTTGCTTGAGGTGATGATGTAGACTGTCCACAGTAAGTGCCCACCTGCAGGGGGCATGTTACCAAAACATCTGGCACCAACGTAATACATCCCCTGGGCCTCCCCTGATCTGAGCCAACACATCGACTACGCCCCACGTTCCCGTCTCTAAACGCTCTACGAATGGTACGGCGAGACAACATGTCAGACCACAGAGGTCTGATCATAACACTTCCCGAGGGGCCCGTATTAACCTTTCCTTCACAATCACCTTCCTGTTCGGTGGGACCCCAAGATTAGGTTGCATATCTCCCCCGCCATCCTCCTCTCTGCTGCATTTGGTGCTGTCACCCATTTTGTAAAGGCTAATGTGTTCTTTCCTGCCAGCGCAGGTTTAATGCTGCCAGGAAACTTGAAACTACAGCTGAATGGTTTGCATCAACATGTTACATACCCTGCGCAGAGATCTGACAAAAAGCAGGCTGACAATGCCACGCAGGCATTAGACACTCTGACCACCTTGCAAAACATCGTGTTCAGGGCATGGGGGTGCAGGCAATGTACCAAACAAGAATGTTATTTATGCAATTTACAAACGAGACTGCTGGGCCTCTTTTGAATTATGAAAAGAAAGAAAAATATATAACCCTTTAGAAAAACAAACTGTTACTAGAAATATAAAGCTGGATGTCAAACAAGGCCTGACCCCCAATTCCCCACCTTGTTACTCAAAGCACAACTGTTGGCCAACTAGCCAGGGGCCTGGAGGCATTTGAAAGGCAGACATTTGGACAGAGTCGGTAACCGGCTGGCGCACTTGTTTAGACGTCCCGTAATGAGCTGTACCAGTTCAAACTGAGCCCAGGCACAGGTGCATCCTGGTCCACTGACATGGTGTTGTGTTGTGAAAGGTGCCAGGGGGCTGAGCTCATTACCTGTCTGCAATCTCAGAGGGGCCACTGCGGAGGGGCTTGGGGCCCATCACGACCTCAGTTTCTGCCTCAGGGGAGAAACCCAACAGGTGTCTGCTGCTGTGCTGCGCGGAGAAAACATCATACTTGGAACCGCCCTGAAACAGACTGATGAAACAGGAGACAGGTGAGGCGAGGGAAAGAGACAGGTGGGGTAAAATCAGGACACTTTGGACAGAGGAAACAAACTGAAAAGAAGAACTGGGTAATGGACTGAAATGGCCGCTGAATTCCATGTGGCCCACATCCAGTGCACAGGAGGGGTTTTCGTTTTTAGCCACAAGCAGAATCTGAACTCTGATCTAGCCTGCATAACCCAAAGCGCACACACACACACACACACACACACACACACACACACACACACACACACACACACACACACACACACAC
>JAVQJD010081816.1:0-16250 GCA_036023655.1 Nannoperca australis | reverse complement strand
AAAGGTCTGCAGAAACAGACGTCTTCCTCAAGTGCTGTTGTTGCCTCATCTGAGTGTAAATTGGAGTTTGGAGCAAAGAAGATGATGCATTTCTACTTAATATGCAGATGCACTAATGCAAGCAATTTCTAAGTCAAAAATTGCACACAAGGCAATCACATTCTGATGGTGGTTGGCTTATGAAGCAAGGTGTTACAAAAACAACCCAAACTCAGTGATAGCAGCAGTATAGCTATATACACTAGGGGTGTGAACCACCAAGCTATTTTTACATTTTTACTGTAAATGATTTCCTTTAATCCAAACTATGATGGAAAGATTTACTTGATGAAAGCATTTTGTGTTTTGACAGATTTGAGTGGCTTGTGAACATCTAACATCTAACTCTAGTCTGTGTTACTTTAGTTAAACATTTTCTGTGGACTAATATTCATATGCTAAGGTTTCCTGGTAACCACAGCCATGTGATCAACACAGTACTCTTGGGGAATTCCTTGCATATTGTTATCAGAGTGTCACTGACCTCAGGCTTGCTGCATACTATCAATCATTTTAACAAAGCAACCATCTCGGAGGTCAAGATATTAACATCATTATTTGGCCATGATTGTCAGCTCACTATGTTGAAGGTCACATTAAACAAGCACAATAAATTTACAGGAATGGTCTTGGTGATTTGTTACAGAGGTATCCCCTTGTTTCACAGCACTGACACATGTGGTTCAAGGACAACAGGACCTTTTTATAATAATGTTCCTAAAAACGATTCACCCCCTTGTACTGTGATGAATCTACTCTCCCTCTGGGATGAAATTACATGTTGTGTGTCAAGTTGAGGCAGAGTACTACGCTCTGATTATCAAGCAATGCACCGAATCTTCAACTATCTCCAAGGAATGCTAATCACTCTTCTATTGGATTTTTCTGTGACGCCTGCCATTAATCCTCACCACAGTCTCGTGTGATGAAACTGCCGCACTCTTTTGAACGTAATTAACTCCCATGATCGCTTTTGAACCTCGCTGCATTGAGTGCTCTGATCGAGAGAAATTACACCAGGCTATGGCGAGTATTTAATGGACCCACGAGTGTCAATTAATGTAGAGAAGCTTTTCATTGTGCTTTCTTTTCATGTCCACTAGCCCAGGTTTTATTAAAAAGCACTTATCCAGAGTTTCTGCTTTTGAAATGAACAGCCTTCCAAGGCATTACAATAACCCATGTCCTGTTGTGATTAGCCTGAGGGTGCTAGACCACCATCACTGTGACTTCAGACCCAACTGCTTCTGGTTTGACTTCACTGCTTCAGGCAAGCCGAGTAGTACACTTCTATCAAAAAAGACCACTTGTGATATTGATGCCTTGAACAAAGATGTAATCAAAATAAGACTAGACTTAATTTCCCAGATGTCTTTTATTGCTAAAGTGGTTCTAAGTCAGAGTTTCAGAAAGCTTCTACATCTGACTTTAACATTCATAACTGACTTCATACTTCATCTGTGATGTGTTGGTTGACTGTGAGATGCAGTTGAAAGGTCCAACAGGTTTGGGAATAGAACTTTTGAGTTAACATTAGTTTGTCACATCTTTCCAAAATAATCTGCAGGTGCTAATCTTCTGCCTCTGTTGTTAAGTGTTGTTGAGTTTAGACATCAACCCTTTCTTAGCTGTGGTTACATTAGGTTACATTTAGGCTGTTTAGGCTGTTAGACTGTTGCATCCACTTCAACTTCCTCCCTGTAACTTTTGTCCCATGACTTCCTGCTTTGGTACTGAACGCTTGCCGTTGTAAGCTGTTTGATAAAACTGCCAATGTTCTTGTTTTTCTGCAGAGTCTTGTATTGGGCCCCTGCTACATGTGAAGTACACCTGCTATCAGGATGGCGTGGGTTGAGCTTTGAGGGTAAAGCAAAGAAATAATACACAGCATAAGGTTGTCCTAGAACCTGTCCACTCATTAACTTCAGAATGACAGCTGTAGTCAACCTGTATTGTCTGTTTTTATTTGTGGCTTCGGTGATAAGCACTGACATCACAGCATCTGGCTGAACAATTATTCCCACGACACCCAGGGGACAAATGAGATTATGTCTCCTCCCCCCCATGAGCACTGCATCACACAGCTCTCTAATTCGGCGTCTCCAGAGGGAAGCAAGGTGCCGAAAACACAGAATGGCACCAGATTGTGCTAAGTGGATGTTGACATTGGGTAGAAATATTTTCTTTTCTTGGTTTATATAAGAAAAGTTTAAGAAATGATCTGTTAAAAGACCTCCAGACATGTATTTGTATGTATAAAAATACTCATACTTTGAATAATAATTGATTAAAATACCTAGTTAATTACATTCACTCCATATTTGCTTTATTTTTAGTCTCGTAGGTTGGATGTTTTCTTGCTGGTAGGACAAACCCTCAACACAATTTAGGCCCTGTATTGGAATCAATTTGGATTGATTTGGTTGGTCTCAGGTATGTTTAGTTACATCCACTCACTTTTAGGACATTACCTAAGATAACCCTACTGTTGGTCACCACGCAGTTCTAAACGATTAGGGGTGAAAGTGTTAATTACGGTCTTGCTCAAACGCTGTTTGAAGGCAGATGTCAATTGATTAGAGAGCGCTTCACTTTTCCAGCCCAGATTTCTGCTGCCTGGTTCCCTACAGGCTCTGTGGCTGCAAATCCTTATTTGTTACCTGAAAGCCAGTACTACTCCACGGAGTATAGCCACAGGGTTTATAAGCTGCACAGAAAAAAAGACAAACCAAATACCAGCAGATTTTTAAATGTCATATTTGCAACCATATTTTTCTTTTGTTTGTTGCCATATACTGAAAATGCTGTCTGTCAACATCCAATCAGATATCATTAATTGTCTTTCAATACTAATCAAAGACGTATTTCAGCATACCTGTCACCTTGTTTTTAGAAATGTGATATAATGTGAAAATGCACTTTACAGCATAATTTACGTTGAGGTAATTAGTGATCGTGTACAGCAGATTGTGGACAACTGGTACAGGCCTATAAAATGAATGAATTGGATGGACGCTCAGCAGGTAGAGCAGGTCGCCCGCTAATGACAAGATTACTGGTTTGATGCCCAGCTCCTCATGTTCTTGGGCCAGACGCTGAACCACAAATTGCTCCTGACGGTCCGGTCAGCATCTTGCATAGCTCGCTGCCATCGTTGTAGTGATTGTATTTGTGAAAGCAAATTTGAATGCAAATCTGCACCAAACCTAACTAAGAAAATCAGTTTTTGAATTTGTGGCGCAGCTAACAAGTCTGATACTGTGAGCGAAGATTATCATCGAGCTATTTGGATTTATTAGGTGTTTCGCTATTGGAGCTTCTGACATGGCCAGATGCATTCTAGGTTTTTGATGTGGTGAGCGGGTGTCAGAAGAACAGGACTGGCAAGCGTTTAACAGATAAATATTCACCAAATCAGTCTTCCAGAGTTTGCCCTGCCTCTAATCAAAAAGCGTGGTGGGCATCTTGAGTAATTGATGCATAGCTAATGACTTGGTGATTAATAGCCTGGCACTCGACGCGCATAAATGTGGCTGATCCAAAGATGAGAAAGGGGAGTGGGTTGAGAACAAAGACCGTGCAATGTTCTGTGACGTGTTCAAGGCCACGGAACATTGTCGAGCCCTCGCTCGTATAAAAGACATCTAATTAGAGAAGAAAAGCTCAGTGCTGGGTGTGTTCATATGTGATGGGTGTTAATTAGGTTTGTCCAGGCATATGGAGATTTGCTCTTTGGATTAACATGGCTGTGAATGACGACAAAATAGGGAGACGGATTGTTAGTTTCGTTTAGCTTGTTCTCATTGGCTACAAGGCTTCTATAATGGCTGTGTGTCTGATCTCTGGTTGGTGTTTGGATGAATAAGATTTTGTGAAAGGTCTTTTGGGTTTTGTAAAGGTCATAGATTTGTTCCTTTTGACAGTGGTGTGACTGTATGTGACCGGCTTCACCCTCCACTCAACAAGTGCCGGCCAAGAGAAGAAAAGACACTAATTACTGACATCCTGTTCGCTCTAATACGCTTTTCATTCAAATGAGGGTCAACGGTTTTCTCATCTGTATGCAAGCTACACAAAAGCAGCTATTAAATAGAAAGAAATTTCCTTGGCCAGGTCACGAGAGCTGATACATAGATAGATCTAGCGGCTACATCTAAGGATCCCCCTGATGTGAGCAACCGCAGTACATGATGCCATTATCCCATGCTGTGGAACCGGCTAAGACAGATGGTCCTGGGGGACCGGCGAAGCGTCGCCACCAGCCTCCCTCCTCTCCCCAAAGAGGCTATTGGTGGATCCAGGACTGTACTGGGCTAATATTAGCCACAGATAAGGACACCGGCAGAGCGAGGACATTTGGCATCAACCAGAGATGTAGGGAAACCTTAAGTCCAGGTATATATAGCCTGGAGAAAAGGAGGAGAGGAAGGCCTGCATGCTGGAATGTTTTCTGTCACTTGCTTTTCTGCGTTGAAAAATGTGACTCTGGGAATAAATGGATTCCCCTGCTTCTATTTCTAGCCTATGCAGGTTAGGATTGAACCCTGTGCTTTCATTGTGACATGTTTATATTTTGTGCAAAATAAATGAAATAGATACAGTAGGTGACATACATTCCCTCTTCAGTGTTTGATTCCCTCATTTCAGGATATTGATTGATGTTTTTTTTATTTCTAAATACCTAAATAATTTAACATTAATAAAATAAACTATTGTATATTGATGTGAATTACCAATGTACCATCATAGTGTGATTTGAGAGAACGACCTTCACGCACAGGACCAAGATGTACATCCCCATGTTGGCAAGCATCCACCCCCAAGCTGTTTGTGCCTAGTTTCAGATGCATTACTAGAGACATACATGCTATTCATCAAACAGGTACACCAGACTGGAAGCACAGTTTGCCTGTCATGTGCAGCACACCTAGCCTGTAATCAGTGAAGTGCTCCTCTCTCCTTCATGCATATTCATTTAAGGCAGGATTGACAAAATTATTGGAAGAGATATGAAAAGTGGGGGTTTACGCTGACATGATCATCAATTTTATGGAGGGAAAAATTGTCTGTCATAAGCAGGTCCACACTTGTACTATTTTTTTATTTCTAATGTGTTTTTTTAAAGGTCATGGTTGAGGAAAGGAGAATGTAGCGTACCTGTATTTTAGGGGTCTAAATGACAGCAGATACAGGGTGCATCACAGAAGTGTTAAACATGGAGGGGATGGGCATATGTGGCCTTTAACTAGAAATTATCCTTGATGCGAAATGTTTTTAGAAATTAAAAAATTATGAATAAGAACTATGGCTTATCCCCTCCTGTCAGTCGCCCAAGTCATTTTGGCTCAGTTGCACGTCTCTCGTGTTGTTGCTCTTATTTTCACACTAACTAAACTCCTCATTAAAGGCACTGAATGCATGAGAATACAAACCATTTAAAGTAGATTTTTGTTTTATAAATATTTGATTCATTGGTTTGGCTATCCATTTGAAACAGATCTAAGGGTTTCACCCAAAAATATTTTTAAATTAAGTGAATTAAAATGATCAAATGGGTGGAACTTTTAAACTTTGACAATACACTGAGAATATCAGTCAGTGAAATATTCAATCTGTGTAGAAACATTGTCAGTGTTTGAAATTTAAGGTACTTATTTAAGGAATTATTAAAAACTGTTCAAAAATCAACATGCTACTAAGTACAGATGTCTAGTATATCACAAAAGAGAAAACATTTCCACTTGTCAGCTGTAATCAGCGGTTCGTGATAATATCTAATGCTTTACCCACATGTAATTATGATACTTGATATTTCCTTCATCTTGTTTTCTCTTCCAGGCTGCGTAGTGCCTGTCAATCTGTGATTTCTCCTCGAGTGTGTGATTTATGTGTGGGTGCGTGCGTCTTTTACACATCATCAACACACCTGAGAGTGCGCATATGTGTTGAGAACGTGTTTACCCTTGTTGTCAACATGATTTAGGAAGTGTGTGAGTGAGTAATGGGCAAGGATTAGGACTTGGATTGAGGATGAAATTAATATGAACTTGATGTGTTGATGAAGATAAGATTTGACATGTAATGTAGACAGAACGAAGGGCAAAATGAGTTAGCTGTTAGTTATACTTCTGATTTATATATTAGCTGTAACCGTAATTACAAATAAATAGTAATAATAATTACCAAAAAAAGTCATTCAGTCTCTAATGAATTTAGATGTGCACGGACAAGAATGATAGGCCTAATTATATTTTCTCGTCTAAATCATTAAAGATAAAGCTGAAATCAAAAAATTATATATTGGGTATAAAAAATTTACAGTGTGGCTCTGAAAAGATTAGAGTCTTTAGAGAAGTAGAGGCATTAGAAGGAAACACTAATGTGTCTAACCCAGTGGTGTCAAACAAAAGCTACATTTAGCTAAACGTAGGGTAGGCTATATGAGGCATATGGTGAAAACATTTGTACGGAGCAAGCTACAAACTTTTCAGAGCCACCTTTCAAACACAAAGGTGATGAGTTATGAGACAGGAAGCCGCTCCAACTTGTAACCGCCTCTAAAATACTGGAGCTACTACTTGGACCAGCTAAAGTTAGGTAGGTAGCAACCAGAAACTGAGGTTTCAAAGTAGTAGGCTACTTTCAAAGTAGTTATGTAGCCTATGTGGCTAGATGCTAGCACAGTTGAAAGCTGTTAGCTAATATATGTGACAAGTTTCAGCAAGTTAGAACCCTCTCACTGATTTTAGCTAACTGGCTGGCTGTAGACATTGTAAGCTTGTAAATATTTACATCCTGAGACAAGGACGGGGGGTTGGCATGACTTCTCTGTGTGAGAAAATGAATGCAGTGAATGAAGGTGCTCATTAGTTTAATAAACCAGGTGTGTTTGCTCTTGCATTGTTCTTGCTCGCATCCCTTATCCTGTCATCGTCATGCTGAGCTCCATGTAGTGCTGGTCTGTATGTAGTCTGTTGGCTTCATCTTAACCACACACTCCTACATTCATACACACACGCACACACACACACACACACCGTCTGCTCACCGGCTGCTATCATCTGCTGGCATGAACACTCACCAGCTCGTGCCCTCCGGGGGGTTGGAGGGTTGTGGGTGGGAGGGCAGGTTTTCTGGCAGGCCCTCCGCTCTTCACCCTGTACACTGGGCTGTCTGTCTCAAACTCCCCTCCTGTCAACTCAAGGACTCCTCTATCAAGTGTCTGTCACTATCGCTCTCTGTCTGTCTGTGCAGATAGCTAACAGATGTCCAAGTCGGAGTCGGTGAGTGACATGCCATCATGGTGAGGGTGGGTGGGATTATGCAGCATGTAACAGGATTACATGTGAACTGCTTGCTGTTGTGTGTGAAAAACACAGTTGCCAACCCGGATTACCCGCAGTGTTGAGAGCGTGTCACTGCTTTCAAGTAAAATATACATTGACAACCTTTGAGGATTGACCATGCTTTTCAGAAATGAGCTCCCACACTGAATCTTTTTTTTTAAACCACAGAAACAAGTGTACAAGTGTGGCTGTTGCATCATGATGTCGGCTTTGACTTTGATCACTTAAGGGGTGGAAAATAGTGATGATCCAAATTCAAATAAGCTTTTATTGGCATTTCGGATCAGGAATCTAAATTGCTAAAGCAGTACAGAAATATAATAAAAGCATTAAATAACACAAATAATAATAAAAAACCTGAGTACTAACTCAAACATTTACTACAGAGCTTGTTTCCCTTAATGTATGACAACAGGCGACATATGTTGCAGCTAGCACCTCACACTGACTTTTCTCCCCACATAGCTGGGCAGTTTGTGAAGATGAATAAACGATCAGGATTCATATTAGTTAAGAGGAGATTCTGTCTCAACCTCTGTTTTGTTTGACAAAGTGAACACAGCTCTGCCTCCCTGGGTAGCCTGTTCTGCCTGTGGCGGCCTGTTTCTATGGTCAGGCTGTGGACAGTGAGCCTGTAGATTATCATCGCTGTTTTCTGTCAGTCACAGTGGTCAGGTACTCTGCCACCATGTACTCTCTGTTTAGGGTCGAATAGAATACTTTGTGATTTGGTTCCAATATTTGATATCATTTTCTTTTTCCTCCCTTTTGGCACCATCAATCCAACATAAAGTGGTACCACAGTGATTTCATTACAAACAAAATAGAAAATATCATAAGTTAATCTGAGTTTGATCCTTTTTTAAATTGTAAAATGACATTAAAAAATAAAACCCCAACTAGATCCTTACATCCTACTGTACCATTGTGAGATGTATCACAATGTAGTATTGAGTATTGACCTTTTTCATTAGAATTTATTTCTTCTGGGATTTCATAAAATAACAGTTGAACATTTGTGTATAGTTTAAGACTTGAACAATAGATTTGTAGTTACACTCTTCAATGTTTTTTTTTTATCACACATCTCAGATTACAGAAGAACAGGCAACATTCTGTTTTTTTGTACATATTTGCTATTCTTGTAGGAAATATAAATGCATGTACCACTATATTAAATACAAGCGACACATGTGACAGCTGGAATATTCTCTAAGCACATCGTTCATTCTTAAACTTATTGTGAGACATAAAGTCACAGTTGTTCACATTGTGCTTACTGAGCGTTTATATAGTGCACAGTTTCCTGCGTTATCCGTCATAACAGCAAAGATGTAAAAACTAAATGTTATGTCATTGTTATCGCTTGTGCAGAAGCTTTTCTTTTCCTGGTTTTGACATCCTCGCTTTTTTATTATTATGTTGATAATCCTCATGAAACCTATAATTATGTGTTGAATGGATCTTCGCCCCACCAGGGAAATCAATTAAATCTCAAAGCCTTTTTGTTTAATTTATGAGATGGGATTTTAATTCCACTGGCTAATGAAAACTAATGAAAACTTCCATTCAGATTTCAGTCATAGATCAGCATATCAATAGCACACTGATGCAAGGCATTTTAATTGATTAACCAGCTTCATTTGGAGCACGTGTCTTAGTGTTGATACACCAGGGATCCCTTTTCAAACGTCTCCCTCCAGCTTGTCGATTTGCATGATCATTTACATCTCAGGCCTTTAGTTCAAGCTCATACACAGAAAAACTTACCATAAACATGTGAGAAGGTACATTCAGATTGATGGACACGTTTGCGGCTGCAGAGTTTGAACTTTTCATGTCACAGCATTGCCCTCTAACCACAAAACCAACCTTCAAAGGAATGTATTTCAAAGCAGCCCATGATCTTCAACAACAAGTGTAATTTATGGGTCAGTGTAGCCAAGTCACGGTATATTAATTCTGAGACTTGATGCACGGCATGGCCGCTGACTGGGGCGAGTTGAATGAAATGTTGAATGGGCTCCCCTCGCTCGTTGCAGGTGGAAGTGAATTCTAATCCGACCATAGTGCTGCTCAGCTTACTAATAAACCGCTCAGGGTGCAGGATGGAAACCGCGAATATCATGAGCATGAAGACCAGGATCAAGGCCAAAGTCTCAAACTAGACTCAGAGGTTCTGACCTTGAGGTTGCAAAGTCTCCACGTCTCCTCGCTGAGAATAGTAATGATAACTGGCCTGTGTGTGTGTGTGTGTGTGTGTGTGTGTATGTGTAGGTCTCACTGGTGTAACTTCTCCTCCTTTTAATGCCGCAATTACTATGTCTGCTATTATTGCTTGTTTAAACATAATTGGTCTCATCCACTCAAAAGCTCAACATCCTTTTAATACACAAATTTAACTGAAGCAAGACAGACACATGATCCAGGTACTAAGATTCTACAAACACGTTCAGTCTAGTCAGTAATGTCCATGCTGATTATCCACACAGACTGTAATTTTAAAGAAATTGATTTGGGGAACATTGTTGCCTTATTGGTTTGGATACAATAGAGAATAGAGCTCAAACTATGAGGTCCTTCAGATACACGTGAGGTGTAGGAGCTGGACCCAAGCACACATTATTAATGTGCTTTCTTGTCAGATAATCAAACAGCATCTGAAACCCCCAGATTGGGGAGCTGTGTCCAACAATTTCTGTAACTTGAAACTGAAAATCTTATAAGCATGCCCACTTAACAGAGCGGTTGGCCAGGTGTTCAAAGAGGACAAAGTAAGAAAGATTGTTAACTTTTCCCCCCCGACAGCAGGCTTTTCATCGCACCTTTGTCATTAGGAACAGGTATAAACCCTTTTGTTTTCAGAAGTGCTGACACGTACAAACTAGTTTTTATTTTATCTTACTGACACCTTCATACACCTATTGTTTTTAAATGATCCCTTACTTAAAAAAAACTACTAGCCCCGATTTTTAACAAATGTTTGAGTCTGAATGATCAATACTTGCATCATCTTTCTGCAACATCTCAACCCCTCACGAGACTTTTCCTCGAGCTTCCTTGAGTTTCAAAAAATCTCTTTTGAATTACAAAAAGGATCTTACTTTAGAATGAAAAGACCCGTTTCTGTAGGGATCCTTTCCATGATGTTGTCAACAATCCTTCTGTTTGCAGATGCTGATCTTCTGAACCACAGTGTAAAAATATCTCATAACAAGTAAAAACCTTATTCATAATTAACTAATTACATTTCTGTGTAAACAGGATTGAAATGTTGTAGCTGGTTGAGGAAGAGCTCTGTACCTATGTTATGTTCTCAGTTTACTCTATAGCAATGTGTCTTTGTTTCCTTCCACCACTGGATTTCAGGCCATGTACCAGTAAATAAACTGCACCATCTATAACATGCAAAAAAATACCAATATGACTGAAAGTTACTGTCAGGTCCAGAATCAGCTCCATCTTTCTGTCTCTCTTATCTCTTAGCACATCACGGCTCAGCTGTCAGTCTGCTGTCAGACTGCATTGTTTTTAATGCAGGGTGCTTTGTAAGTCATGGTAAAACCAACAGTGTGCCAGACAGAAAGTAGGTCTATAGCATTTGTTTTTGCCATGTTTGAAAAGCTTCTAAGCAGGAATTTTGAATGCGTATTTGTTTCATATTTCCACCACATTTTCACATCCCACTAGTGTGAAACAGCATTTAGGGAAGAGTTTCCAATATACAATGCATGCATTCACAAAGCATGTTTGCACAAAAATATTGTCTGTAGCAAACACCTTCAGCTCTACCACATAAACAAATGTATCAATGTTCACAATGCCCAGATGTGCTGGATGCCTTCATTACACGTGTATTCTTCCAAGCCATTCACAGTTTGGAGAAAAAATGCATCAATATATTATTCTTGACAGCCATATCTCATAAGAAATGTGTGTATTTTTGTAATACCTGTGACATTTGCTTGGCATTTGAATCCACCTCCACATCGTTGTCATGCAGGACGTACAGGAATCAGATTAGTCATTTTCCATATTGGATTTAAATCTCAGGATCAGAATTTCGTCTCTTAAAACACCCTCGAGTTGAATTCCCGTTGACATTTACGTCCGGTGATTGCCATTTCAGATAGGCGTGACACCTAGTGTGTTATTTAGATGTCATTTGGATAGCGGATTGCGTTTCAACTTCCACAAAGATTACTGTCGAAATTTCCCCCTCGCCTTTTTTAGATGGAGTTGAGAAAATGTGAAGCTGCCTGGCAGACTGACACGTCCATTACATGTAATGTTGATGAGAGCCCTCGTTTGAGAGTAGATCATGTTTGTGTGTATTTTTGTGTGATTTAGATCAGATTTGTGTGTGTGTGCAAGTTGCCTCCATGTTTTGCAGATGTTTGTGTGTCCGCTGTCTTTATTTGTGCTTTTATGTATGTGTCATAACAAATCATGGGAAACATGTTGGAGCTCATTCTCTGTTCACACGTCCATCACTGTTGTACATCGCTGACAGATAGCAAACCGCCTCTCTTGTATACTAAATTATAATCTTGTGCAGTCAGTTATTACTGGAATATTGCATTTACATTTTATTATATCTATTTTATTGGACAAACAAAGCGCAGCGTGCGGTTAGGTTTTAAAAAGAAAAGTCTGTCTAGTGGTTATGTTTTCTATATTATGCAGGACCACAATCTTTTCCTAATCTTGATTTAAGTGCCAAACACAAGGGATAGTGGAGTGGATATTGTAGGGAAAACAAGTGACATACATTGTCAGTGAACGTTTTACTGATGTGTTCATTATCAGATGCATTAACAATGTTTCTGCTCTGATACCTTAGAAGTTTATGCAGAAGATTTTTGCAAGGGCATTCCGGCCTGATGACTCCATAAGCAAGTGTACATAGTCAATCCTTTTTTACTCTAATATTTGAAATGGTTGTCCCCTTGGTGAAATACATTTATGTTTACTGTAGAAATGCAGAATGTAATACTTGTATTAGAGGAGTAATGGCACCTATTTTTTTCCACTTCAAGTGCTGATGTATATAATAGACCAATAGTGGTTTATGCAAAAATGACGGTTGTTTTTAGGATTATATAGGATTCTTTGTGGGCTAAAATACAACTACAGAAAATATGATTTCATTTATTTACGTCAGGTGTAAAGCTGGTTACAACTTTGACCATGTATCTCTGACTGATCTGAGATGTAACTTCAGTGATGCAGCTGTTCTGCTATTAATTAGTCAAAACTATTATTATTAATTAACTACGCGGCTGCTCCAGGAAGTAGTAACACCATAGATGTTTGAGCTCTGGACATTTAAGACCATGCGCAAGTCACTCCCTTCATGGAAACTTTATATTCCTGTGCTCTGTTCCAAAGAAAATAATTAAGTGAAAAAGTAAATCAGACCTGCAGCAAAATTCAAATTCCTATCAGTCTCACTGAGGTCTCTAACCATGATAAATATATGGGAATTTGTCAAAGTCATGTTGTTAAAGAAACATGCTTAGAAACTTTCACATTCTGCAGGGACGTCGAGGTGTCACAAACAGTGTTTATATGTATCGTGTGAGCGTTCAACCATACCTATCACAAACATCAGGTTTTCCTTGGAAAACCATCATTTTCACATTATTTCCTGAATCCATCGGATGATGGACGAGTACCCAGAGGATCAACCCAATAAATTAGCGGAACGGCAGCCTAATCATGTTAGCGATACCCACAGACAGCTGGTAAACACTTCAGCTGGAACCATGCAAATGAACTCTGGCATAATGGACGGCCAATTATGGATTTGACTGATGGGGCGAGCAGAGGGGGGGGTTTGGTGCATTTGTGAGAGAAACGTGTCTGAATCTTTATAAAAACAACATACTGTATGTAATACTTGTGTGCAGGTTTGCAGGGATTGTGTATCTATGTATGCACTTGTATCAATACATACATCGTTACTGCACCTGCTCTGTGTGCTTGTGCATGTCGACATAGGATGTGTTTATGTGTTCACGTCTGTGCACATGCATGTCACATCTATATTCATATGTATAAATATGTATTTTGGGGGTAGAATGCTTAATTTGTGTATGTTTTATATATATATATATATATGAATATATATATTGCCTCCCTTCATGAATGTATGTGTTTATGCAACACGCACATGCATGTATATGTAGCATGTTTATACAACATTTTAATTCATTATAAAAATGTGCAGATAGGACTTTGTGTGCTTGTGCACATGTGCACATAAGTCCCCCAGCAGACTTCCTTATCTGTGTGTGACAGTGTGACAAATGTACATTACAGAGCTCACCTGTTGACGTGCAGGGGGGTAAAAGACATCACTATCGATATTGCCATGGTAACTGTCGCCCTGATGTTCCTGGCGACCCATAATGCAGTGTGTGTGTGTGTGTGGGGGG
Organism: Nannoperca australis; assembly: GCA_036023655.1. Lineage (NCBI taxonomy): Eukaryota > Metazoa > Chordata > Actinopteri > Centrarchiformes > Percichthyidae > Nannoperca > Nannoperca australis. The sequence goes on along the minus strand of JAVQJD010081816.1, from coordinate 2,425 downwards.
GTGCTGTTGCTTGTGGGGGTTGGATGTTCTTTTCCAAAGGTATAGTTGGCGACACAGCGGGTAGATGACAGGGATTACAGCCTCAGCCAGTGGTATAATACGGCCATGCTGCTCGTCCCTGTGCAGAAAACCCTCTATATTTCTGAGTGGTTGCCTAGGCAACTAGGAGCAGAGAGTGGCCCTAATTTTGTGTTGGACTCCCTGAGACAGAGCGGTTCAGCGTGTTGAGGAGGGCTGAACATGTTTGTGTTAGGAAAGGAAATACAAAGAGCGAGACAGAGACTGTGTTTGCAGTCTGTGGTGGATACAAATCATTTTGCTGCTAAATGTTTAAACATATATGAAGTTTGCATGATATCAAATCTCAAATGAACCCTCAGTTTGTGTGTAGTCTTCCATGAGGAGGTCAGAGGTCAGTGGGCTGGATTCAGCAGGATGGACGTTTGCCAATTACACTGACAAGTCAGTCAGTCAGTCAGTCAGTTACTGTACTTCCTGCAATCTGCTGCTTCTGCTGTTTTATTGACTGAGGCTTCATTCTCGGTTTAATTAGTTTGCAGCTTTGATACCAAATGCTCTGGGATTTTGAACTAAATCCTGTTTACATTTGACTGAACTAAAAATTAATTAACCCCAAATCTCCAACGTTCATTTTCCTAAAACTGAAACTGTAAATGTTCCTACAATGTAAATGCAAATGCAAAATGAGTGCACAGTTAGAGACAAAGTCATTTCTTCTCAATGAATGTTTTCTGGAGTCTTTTGTTCTATGAAAGCCTCTAAATGCCAAAAGTGTCAATTAAAATGCAGCTGAAGATGCACAGAAGCCCAGATTGTAACACACACCTGCCAAGCATCATGTCCCATGCCAGTTGTGTCATACAGACAGAAAAGGGCAATGTACGGTGGCTGAGATGTGCCAAACTGGGGAGCCAATGTGTTAAAACCGCTTCTTCTCTGGTGCAACCAGTTGTCAACACATGATGTCATATGTCAAGGTGCAGCCAATGTATAGTTTTTTTATAGAAAACAACACGCACAGGTGTTCTGACATGCGTCACACGCCGCCAGTGTTAATACATTGTAACAGCTAACATCATGATGAGTATGAGTATAGAACAGGTTCATGTATTTATTTATTAAAGGAATTAGTGAGTATGTGTACATGTATTACAAAATCACAGGTTTTCTAGTATGCAGGTTTTGTGTTTGCAGCGGAGAGAGATAAGTACATTTTTAAGGTTCCACTACATCTCGGAGGGAAATCAGGTTCTGATTATTAATGCAAACAGATTCAACTAATACATTATGATGTATTGTTAAAGATTAAGTTACCCCGCAGCATTAGTGATGCTTACACATGAATGCATCATTATTATAATCCAATAATTTACATTATTCTGAATTCTGCATAATTAGTGCTATTAATGTTTGTATTTTAAATATATTTTGATACTAATAAGTACTAATGCTACTTCTACTGTACTTTTACTTAAGTATACGTTTTGAATGCTGGACTTTTACTTGTAGCAGAGTATTTCTACACTGTGGTATTGCTACTTTTACTTAAGTAAAAGAGTACTTATTCCCCCACTGGTAGTTGGGAAAGGAAAGGAGTAAAAGAAAACTAAAAGAAGATTTACTTTTCAGAAGAGTCAATATGTTGCCGAGGAAACAGTAATGCACTGGCCAGTGTCTCATCTCCCACACTCAATTATTCATTTGCTTTATACTCATTAACAAGCGACCTTGGAAACTGAGTGGTGGAAGTGATTCAGTGTCCTGGCTCATCATTTGACTTTCCAAACTGCTTTACTTTCAGCACAGAAGAAAAGACCATTTTGTTGGTAGACTCTATATACGGTCGATCAACAAACAGCCGAGTTGTGCTGGTGTGACAACAACAGCGACAAACAGTTCAGTAACATTAATAACATCTTTCCCTTTCTGTCTCTCTTCCCCTCGTTCTCTCCGGCTCAATATCTTTCTGTCTCTCTCTGAGCATCTTTCTCTCGCTCTCTCTCTGTCATGTGGTAGACAATAAATCAATAGTGTATCATTGAAGGAGACATCTGTGGGAAAGTGAGGAAATAGGAGACCTCAGGGTCGAGAGAGGAGAGAGACTGGGCTGTTCTGATCATCAAATGAAGTCTGTCCCTCTGTCCCTTGTATGTGTGTGTGTGTGTGTGTGTGTGTGTGTGTCATGGTGAGCCATAAACTGGCTCAATAAGAGATGAGATTTTTACTGGTATGTGTGTGTGCGCGTGTGTTTGTCACTGTGTGTGTTTGTGTGTGTGACTCTCTGTGTGTTACGATGTGAGCCAAAACTGTCAAACTGAGAGATGAGTTACAAATGTTACTGCAGTCTGTGTGTGTGTGTGTGTGTGTGTGTGTGTGTGTGTGTGTGTGTGTGTGTGTGTGTGTG
>JAVQJD010081812.1:0-27925 GCA_036023655.1 Nannoperca australis | reverse complement strand
TGTGTGTGTGTGTGTGTGTGTGTGTGTGTGTGTGTGTGTGTGTGTGTGTGTGTGTGTGTGAGAGAGAGAGTGAGAGAGATTCTGTTCCAGGAGTCAGATTACAAATGGGGAGTGATTTGCTTTTTCAATCAAAAAAGCGAATTTGATTTAGGAGCTGTAAAAGAACAAAGCACCTTTTTGCCATGCATACCCAAACAAATAACATGCACAACATTTCTAAGTCATGTTCTTAGTAATATATTATTACTTTAGCATTGTCTACACACTGCAAAGCCCTAACACCAAAACCTAACAGCTTTATTTGTCATACGGATGGTCAATTTAGTCTAGCTCTCCTGCTGCCTTAATGTTGTCTCTTAAAACATGTCAGCATTATTAAACATGCTGAACACGGAGCAGCCATATGTGCACAGTGTGACACGCATAGCAAAGGTTTTCAGATAGAACACGCCAGTGCTAGCATCTGCATGGAGGAACGCGACGGAAACACCCCGCTGATGCAGGGGGCTCTGAGGGGTCAGCTAGACTTAATTGCACTGAGGGAACATGTGTGCTAGCCCAAGCTGGTGGAGCCACTCTGCGAGGGGGGCAGCCATCTGCCACCCTGTACCTCTAAAGCCTAAGGACCAATTTGGGTTTAGTAAAGGAAGCGACAACACTGTCAAAGGACACTATTTCAGTACGGCAGTTTGGCTGAAATGCCCATGCAGGCACGGGGAATATTACTTTGTGGATCCAGATTGCAGGTTGCTACTTACTTTAAGTAAGATTTACCAGCTGACCAGCATAAGGTGGTCTGTAATGTTTACACAATGTATTGTTCTGTAGTTACTTGAAGTTGTTTTCAGATTCCTAGTTTGAGTGGGATAATCACATTGCTTATATACCTGTACGTAAACATAATTTTAGGCCTCTGCCTTTCCTTGAGTTAAATTTTTGGACCTGAGAAAGTCTGTGGGCTTGACCAATATGTCTTTTCTTTTGTCTTTTCTCAGGGTCCAAGTGCTGTTGTTTTTCATTAATGGCAAACTGAATTTGATCAGTGATTCCGATTAAAATATTTTGAAACCCGCGTCCCCCCTTGGTGCATTGCTTCCACCAACTGACAATCAGCACAAAAGCCTGAAATGGGCAGTAGGAAACTGTATTGCGTTGCTGCACACTTGTGCACAGGATACAAACAAATCGAGAACCTGCTCACAAAAGAACTGCAAGTCACTCAAAATCTCTACAGGACACCTTTTTATAGAGCCACTTAACAGATCCTGAAAATCTTGTTTTTGATTTCCTTCAGTGGTTTAACATCTCACCTTGCTACAGTGATGAAGTAGTGTACTGCAGGCTGTGTCAGTACACCGTGACATCACTGTTGGGTGTCATTAGAGGTGAAACACTGCTTCTCGGCCTTCCTTTCCTTTCCATCCTTTCATTTGAGAAGGTTTCTATTAATAGGGAACAGTTTAGTCCGGAACCGACAAGGGAACAGGAACAGGCATAAAACCATGTGTACACATGTTGCAAACATTTCCATACATGCACTGGAAGATAAGTAGATGGTCCGAAAGGTTTTGCATGCTGTGTGTATGTGTGCGTCAAGTGAGTGTTTGCAATATCTCTAGCTAGCTAGATAGCTAAAATCGAAGTGTGTCTTGACAGTCATTGTACAAAGAATTCACCTGCACAAGATAAAAACAGAACCAATGCCTGATGACTTGTTCTGCATGTATGCAACAAAATATGGTTACTAAAATAACCATCAGCAAACTAAACATAACTGTTTTGTACATGAGCAAACACAGCAATGTTGACTGATAATAAGGGATGTAAGCTGCCAACTGCCAATGCCACCATTGCCTGTGAAAGCTTGCATTGTGACTGCGTGTCTTTGTATCTATTTTTACACTGCACCCTATTCATTAAGGCTGATGACTGATATGCTACTTTGTTGGCAGCCAACGTCCAAAGCGTGACGCAATGACCTTGGGTCTGAATCGGGGAGACGGGGCTCTAAATAAAGAGCAAGTTCCCACTGAGTCGAAGCGCCTGTTCCACAGGCCCGAAGCAACAGCGCTTAAGCAGCGGCATCACACAGATCAAGTACATGAACACTTTACAGGTGTTCATGGGGAGAAGTGGCATGCGTGATTGATGTGAGTTAAACTGCTTTGACTTTTAAAAAGTGCTGTGGTGGCACACTGTTATTAGAACATACAAACAGGAAAACAACTGCCAAGCAAAGTACCTAATCAGAGGACTCAGAGTTTACATGTTAATTTAAGACTGTACTTCCAAGGTGAAAAATCCCTCTTACAGTCGTAGGAATTATGACTCTTGTCGGGAACAAAGAAGGAGGTGGTGTCACGTTGTTATAGAGCCACAAAGTCTTCAGAGGAAGGTGGCTGGGATGGTTGGATGGGCCAACACGTCGTGGGACTGTGACACAGGACACAATAGATCAGGAAACCGTTTGGACAACAGTGATTTGAAGTGGTTATGGCACCGACAATGTCGATCAGAAACGTGTCGCTCTGGAGGGCAAACCTAAATTTGGTTTAGTAAACCAGGTTATTGTATTTACATTGGAAGGAAGGAGAACAGATCTGCACGCTTAAAATTCTAATGCAATATTTTCAATCTTGAATAAACAATTCGCTCCTTCAGTACATGTAGAAGTGCACTGCCATGTTAGCAAAACTGAAACATTGAAACATATTGTCAATATGTCAAATATGTCAGTAATTAGTCATCCGAGTTGTAAGTAACTTTGTCAATCTGAACCCTCTTTTTGATGTCTGCTATTGCTTATGGAGTTTACCCCAGCTGCAGTGATCTGAAATACTCTTTATCAGGTTATAATCACATTATTACATTACATTACATTTAGGCATTTAGCAGAACAAATTATAAACATTATAAGCTTGCTTGTACATGTTCTGAATGCTACTTGCCCTCTGGTTTAACTCATCTTTGTGAACTTTTTCATTTAGTTTTATTTTTTCAGTTTTATGTCCAGTAATCGGGTACAAAATCTTGCTCGACTGCACACAATGGACTCAGAGAGAAGGGAGTTTTAACCAATGGGACCCTTCGTGTTAATGTCTGTTTTGAACTGGGAGGTAAGACTCTGAATGAAGGCCTTCACTTATATCACATCACTGCCCTCCCGCTTCTCCATTTCCACTCATATTTCCCTGACGGTACATAAAGAGACAGCCATTTGAGAGGGTGCATTGATTTCTGGGCATATCTGGTGATAAAATGCGCTTCTCCGCCCGCAGCTCCTTTAACTACCCAATTTGAGGGCCCCTGATTTGGCAGGGCCATGCAGGAACTGTAAATAGAGCTGTGAATCAGAAGGGAGTAGGCAGGAAGTTGAAGAAGCATCTTTATTAAAGACACATACAGACAGTAGGGGAACATATCAAGCCAAAGAGGGTTCCCCTTATGGATCAAGCCATGCTGCTGTTGGGGGGAAAGATAAAATGTCCACAAAAAGACAAAAACTAGGCAGTAGACTGTCCTGTAGTAATCAGCTATGTGTACGCGCATTCCTATTCCTAAGTAAAAGTTTGCCACTTCTGCGGAAAATTTGCCCTTCACCTTGTGTTTGCTTCAAATTTCTGTCAAGTTTAAGCGGCCTTATTTCACAGCCTTATTGAGCTGCAGATGAGAAAAAGGGTGTTACTTCAGAAACACTCCCAAGCCTGCGTCCCTTTCTGGCCATTAATGAAGCATCGTCCCGGTCGCACCACTTTATCATGATCTATGAATCTCTGATTTTGATGCAATAGAAAACCAATCACTTGCAGCGAGGCTCCAGGCAAAGCATTAGTCATCATGTCTTTGACACCACCTAAGAATTGGGTCATTCTTTTAAATTAAAAGTGCTCATTTGTAAATATACACTTGCAGACAAAAAAAAGACACTCTCTCTTTTTATTTTGATATATGAAAGAATAAAGCAACATGCTCAGGTGAATTAATGCCTGTTCACAATGCTGGGAGACACACTCATACTGCACTTGCGCAAGGAATGCAGGTGATTGAGCACTTTTGCTTGAATCTGGCATTTGTAAATTTGTATTCTTTATTAGGATTATTTGTCTGAGCCAGTGCAACCTATTCACTGTGTTAAAGCACACTTTAATGACCTGGTGCTGTGAGATGCCAATAAGATGCCAATATATCCTCTGTCTTCATTCTTCTTTATCTTATTTTTCATTAAACCTCTCTCCTCAACATTATTCAGGTATATATCTTTGTTCTCAGCTGGAGAGGCTTAAGTCAAGAAACTTAATATCTGTTGCTCAACAGAGAACTTCTGTCATCTGATGGGGTCTGGCGATTATTGAACACCCGGGGTGTATTCAATAAACCTAAAGTTTGTTCCTGCCTTAGTTCAATAAAGGAGTCCTCTGTATCAATTTGCCCATGAGATATATGTATCGCATAATTGACGGTGAATTGCCACATGCTCAAGCCGTCATTTTTTTACTTTATCCAAAGAGCTGCATTCTAGTCAAGATGGAAGGAGTTTTGCAGTTGTTTTACACCCTAGCAGCAAAATAATATAATTCAAGCACCCATTCGTTGGGTGCTTTGAGGAAGGAAAGAAATGGACAGCAACCCACAGATTCTACTTGACATCTGGGTGAAATATCTGCGTTGTAGTCCAGTGCACAATAACTTTTAAAAGTAGTGTTTATCGAAGAGTTTCTTCTGCAGACTCCGTTATTTCTTTGCTTTTTGTTGGCACTAGCAGTCAAAACTCAATCTAAAACTCTGAGCTGTCATTTATCTTTCAATATCTGGTCCAATTCATCTTGACACCCAGTTCATCCGCAGTCCCAGACCCAATGAGAAACTAATCTGGTTATTTCTTCCCAATCGATGTTGCAGCACCACCCTGGCACACCTATCATTAAGGCTGTCTCGTTGAGAGAGAGGAAAAACACCAAACCTCAAGAGCCGCGCACAGCGCCTCAATGCCAATGAGCTTGGCAAGTGTTTTAGGACACCCACGAGTTCAGCCCCCGTCTGAGCTTATTGTCCAGGGGGTGAGCCAACAGTCACCACACAGTCCCAGTAAGAAAATCTCTCAGTCAGACGTGGACCATTTCTTCCTGCTGACAGTTTTTCCATCCTGGCAATGCTCAATTCAGTAGTGCTGCTCCGGGATAGCTGTGAGTGAGTGTAACAGTGATATTTGTAGAGCTCATTATTGGTATGCGGGGTGGCAGGAATGACTGTCTGAGTAGAAATGAGAAAGTAAAAAAGAAAGGGGAGGACGGCAGGGGCAGATGTTTACGGTTGTGCCGCCGTACAGTATGAGGGAGTTGGGGAGTTAGCGGCGGAATGCTAATCGGCCTCTGGGGCGCTGAGCCGCAGCAAATCAACTCCTCAGAGCGGATCATGGCCTGGGCTGACATTAGACCCACTCCCCCCCCCCTCAAACACACATTCTCATCTTACTACTCACAAGGCGAGTGGAAGTGGTGAAGGTGAGAGGGAAGTGAGTGGAGGACAATGTGTGATTACGACTGTGTATGTGTGACAGGGATCCAAAGAAAGAAAGTTAACAGAGGAAGGATAAGGTAAGAGAGCCAGGCAGAGATGCAGAAAAAAAGACTGGGAGAAATTAAGGAGGAAAAGTTGTTGAAAAACTTTTTGGACATCTTTCCAATGCCCTAATATAACGCATTTGACCATTCACCCCTTTAATACTATTGCTACTCCTGCTGGAGTGTAAACTTCCCCAAATCCAAAAGATCAGGACAGATACGCTAACGTTAGCCTACATGATAATATATACCAAGACCGGCTTCCAATGGGAAATCATAAACAAGGCTTTTTTTCAATGTAACTTGTAACTCCATAAAGTAGTGTATTCTGAAATGCCTCTGGCCTTGGAAGTGGTTACTACTGTAGTAGTAAGTTAGTAAGATGTTTTAATAGCCTATGTTATAGCTGACAAATACACTGTTTAATCCATTCCTTACACTTTTGCTTTTGTATTTATTATTTTGAAAATAAAATAAATCACCATTCAAACTGTTGATATAGAGTATGGCTCTTGCTACAGTCTCCACACGTGGAGAAATCCAAAGCTTGTCAGGCCTCCTTTGCCTGGTCACAGTCACTAAGCTATGATTGGACAATTGCTGTTCAAGGAAGGGTTTAGCCAGCGGTCAATTACCTAATGGCTTTCTCAATAATTGTCGTATACCTTGTCCACAATTATATTTGTTCTTAAAAAAGGATTGTTGGACGTGTTCTCCCCAAAAACATTGAACTTTTCTTTTTTCTTTTTTAGGCAAAAGGAAAAGCAGTTAGAGAAACAGACAAGGGGACACAGGAACAAAACCGTTGGGTTGGGGATTGGATTCAAGGTTGGATCCAAGGTTGGTGGGAACACAATTGGGGCTCATCTCTGAGCATCCGTGTTTACAATTTGAATCCACTGTCATCTTGTTAAAATCCTTCATTTGATGGTAAATGCTCAATGGGACAACTGTGAATTCTCTGAACGTCCACCAGCACCAGTCCTCATTTCATAGCTGACATTTTAGTGGGGAAAAGGTGATTGCTGTCGAAACGCCAGATCCTTGTGGCTAAGGTGATTTGGAGAATGCGTGGCGGCTTGATCAATTAGAGTGATTGCAGCGCTTTATGTTTTTGTCCGCCGTGACACTGTCCGCCTATAAAGGCAACTGGAATTGGAAGGGTAAAACAGCCTATAGTTTCGAAAGACACACCTAAATGCGCCAACAATTAAAGACAATGACACACAAACAAATTACTTTGCTCCGCTCTCATCTTTGAGGAGACGTGCTGGCATCAGCATGCTGAGCCCACAGCATCCCTTCTCACCTGGGAGCTGTGTTGGACCACTGAGGTGTGGTAAGATACTACACGCTCCAGGGCGCCCATGACCTTTGAGTTATGGCCGTCAAAAACTCTGTTTGTGTGTGGGGTGGGGAGGGGGAGAGAGATGGAGACAAAGGGGCAGAAAGACGATAGGAGGAACAGAAGGCGTATGGGCTTTTGTGATTCCACTCACAATGTAATATTGCAAATGAGTTTTTCCTCTAACTAGCATGAATCACTTTTTGTTTATAGCTGCATCTACAGTTTGACTGCCCTTACCTGTACGGAGGCTCTGTGCCCTTTTCTGAACCATAATCATATTCGTACACCTTGTACTGTTCCCATTTACATTCAGGCCTCTGAGGAATACGCAATTGTGGTGGCTGAGCATCTCTTTGTGGTGTTCAAGTACTTTACAAGTAGGGTTACTTTAAGAACAATGACATAAGGGCATTATTATATTCAGCATGCTGAAAGCCTGTTAGAACAGAGTAACAATGTAGTTTTTTAAAGGACCATGCCAATTTTATACAACTGCAGACCAACATAATTGTATTGACTGTAAAATTATAACCCAAACAGTCAATTTAACATCCATTACAGTTTACAGACAGACTTCCTGGTTCAACTTTGACCTGATATACCTTAATGTTGTAGCTGAGAAAAGAATCGCACTACATGGTCCATTTAATAGCTTTAGGAATTTTAAATTTTAAATTTTTTTCTGAGGACTTCCTCCCCTAATCTCAGAACTTCTGAGGTTGAATGGTGTATTTTGAGAAAACTGTCACCACAAGGACCATTTAGTAGCTATTCTGAAGCTTTTGGTCATATCACATAATCTTCTTCAGCAGATGGAGTTTGACGGGTATCATATTGTATTACATCTATTTTCATAGTTGTTAGCACACATAGTTTTCCTGTGTAATAAAGCGGTTACATTTACAGTTACAGTTATTGGCTTGTTGACAACCCATCTGATTGTCTCATCTCTCATGTTAATCTGACTTTGTCAGGATGATGCTGCCATGTTCAGAGATCTCAGAAATTAACTTCATGAACCCAAGCTGTAATAAAAAGAAATGTACATTTAACTACCTTGGCAGAGACAAGTATTTGCCTAGTCTCAAATACCAGTTTCTATGTATTTTTATACCTTTAATGTCATGCTCCTTTGACACACTTACTAGCTTGTCAGGATTCACTTCAGCAAGAAAATGAACCTGTGTGAAAGCTTTGCAGAGTCTTCAGTTTGTTGTGAGTATATGAACCAGTAAATACATTTATTCTGCACAGCATCATCAGCATGACTTTGACTACTCTAGAAACGTGAATCTGTCTTATTCCTTTGGGGGGTTTTGTTTGGTGTTAAGAGGCAGTGTAGTAAGGCTCCCTTAGAATAGTTTGTTTTGTTACTCCCACGCACACAAGAGCAGCGACCGTCTCCCATAAGATGGAGAGCCATCTGATATCTCAGCAAACCTGCTTCATTTAAAATATGGTAAAGCCTTCTGCTTTGCTTTTGAGAGATGCTCTCTGTCTCGTGTGTGTGTGTGTTTGTGTGTGCATGCTCCTAAGACTCAGGGATGATGCATAGACTCTGACACTTTGACAGATGAACAGATTTAGCGTGCTCGAAGGACCCAGCCTGTTCAATAGAGGCAGGAGCAAGAGTGTGTGTGTATGTGTATGTGTTTATAAGTGACTGCTAAGATTTGCTAAATGTACAGTTCATGTTGCTTTTATATCTCGCCATTAATACATAAAGTTGTGTAATGGGTAGGGATGTACGAGGGTGTCAGTTACGTTTACTGCCATGACTGAGCCAAAGGATACCTTCTTGTGAGCGGCAAGGCCATCTGCAAGCTGATAACCTGCCACCATTACAACCAAGATTCCCAAATGCCTAGCATCATTTGCTATCAGGCCCTGATGATCTCATTAGATTTATTTTATTATGGCTTTGTTCTGCCGCAGTAACTTTCCCCAAAAATCCAGGAAGCTTTTACAAGGACCTAAAAAACGTTACCGGTCTTTCAGCCAGTCCAGTATCCCTAGAAACTATGTCCAAATTGGATGATTCCACACTTCTCAATTCACATCCAATGCCAATCTTCAGTGTTATGCTGGAATTATTGTGCCCTTTATAGGGGTAGGGGACTTTCATGCAAGAGACCAGGACAAACCTGCAAGTAAAGATCGCTTTTTTATTATCCGTAACCACAATGCTTTTCCAACTTTAAGTGTCTTACTTGCCACTTTGTATTTGTCTGTTGATAGTTGATTGAGACTACAGTTAACTAATTAACAATCTTTCTTTATGGGCCTCCCTAAACGGTCCTGCTCCCAAGAGGATTAGGAAGTTTTCTCAAACAACTTTACTTTACAATTTTAATTTGCCTAATCATCAGCTTTTCATATGACATATGAAACACACACAAGAAAGCCTTCAGCTCCTGATTTAGTTTTTTGTCTCAAGCACTTTTGTTCAAAAAGGGCCATTAGTGCAATATTTTGTCACAGTTCATGTGAGTGTGCATATCATTTTTCAAGTGTTTTGATGTGCAGGTGTGACTGACTCAGTGCTTCACGGTGAGCTTGTCTGAGAACGTGTTTGATTTTGTGTCCATGTTTAGGTCCCAGATATTCTTCACTCTGCTTGAAAGACACAGTTTGGAAAACCTAAACATAATGGTCTGTTCATGTCATTTTTGAGGGGTGGGTAAAGCAAATACATTAAGGATATCCTCAGATTTTCCCAGATTTTCCCAGATGCTATTTTCTCAGAACATTTCTTCATGAAACTTGACAGGTCCAAAAGGAACGCTGATATCAAATTGCAGCGTCAGTGCTGCTGACTGCAGCTCAAGACATATAGTTAATTAATGTCTTCCAAAAAGACCACAAGACTTGTCTTGCCTGGCTCCAAATTCCCATATCCTCGCAAAGGTGACATAGTGCCCCAACACACACACACACACACACACACACACACACACACACACACGTCCACCAAAAGAGGAATAATAAAAAAGATCCTACATCAATGAGTCGTCATCCCTACTTTTCTCCCCCGGCTATCGTGCTCCAGTCCCCGTGCCCTCATCCGGACACAATGTTCTCCTGTCGAAAACTGCCGAACACAGACAAAACGCACACTTTGTCTGCCTAAGCAAATAATTACTCCGATTAATTAGCCATGCTGTAGATAGCTGGAGGCAAACATTCCATTAAAAAGAGCTAAAACACAGCAGAAAATAGCTGTAACGTCACCACTGGAGGGTGCTACTCCGGTGACCTTCTCTGACAAGGCCTGGGAAGGTGGATGATGTATAGGAGGAGCTGCATTTGGACACAAGGTTCTTTACATCCTCTTTCATTTGACTTGTTGCCCCTGTGTGTGATTAGGATGGATCCGACTGCAGTGCATATGATAGATTTCCAAAACCTACATTATTTTTCTCAATGGACAACACACTATCCATCTGATGGAACATGTTATAGATCTTTTCCTGTGCCAGAATTTGTCTTTCAGCTGCTAGTGGACCCAAGGTTTATCTAACATCCTACTGTACACCAATCACGGTAGTTATGATCTGAAATAAGCCTTTTTAATGCTACCATGGTAGAAATTAAATTAGATACATTAAATGTTCATTTAAATTAGACTGTGGGCAGCATTTTGCCAGGGAAATGTATTCTATCAATTTTATTGTGCATGAGAAAAGCATATGCTATTATAGTTTGTCCCCAAATTGTTTTAGGTGGTCAAGAGGATGCAACGGTTTTTAGGTGACTTTCTTTAAAGAAACATGCTTAAAAAGCAAACAATTACAAATTACATTATTTATTTCTCATTGGATCAATCCTAATATCCCTTTTTTAAAGCTGCTCTAATCAATATTTTTATGTTAACAATGGATCAAATGATGATGTGTAAAGTGAAAGGTGTCCCTTATTGTGACGAACCCAGAGATGTCTCACCCACATCTGTGGAGCTCTGTGGAGCGTTTCAGTCTCTTTTTAGCAGCTTGTTTCAATTTTACGGCCCTTAACATTACTGTTTTAGTTCAGTCTCACTGCCCTCGTCAATCTCGTTTCCAGTCAGCTGTTTTTAGCTAAAAGCTCTGATAAACCCACAGTGTCTAGCACCAAACGACAAAGGGTTAACAAAGTTAGCTACCAGTTGCTAAACATAGTGGAACATTTAGCAGCCAAAGAGCCAAAGATTCCTCTCAGATGTTGAAAGAAACCAAAAACAGAGTGAATATTAAACTTACATTAACAAGGTGGCTAGAAACATGCCTACAAATTAATGATAATGTTGCTCTGTCTCTACCTGTTGTGTAAATAGGCAACTGTTTTGCCATATTCATTTTATAACATGATAATATGTAAGTGTTGTTAGTAGCCTACACCTTGTTACAATGTCCCCAAGTGGTAAAAAAAAAAGTGAATTCCTTTGCAGTCTAATGTAAAAAAATAGGTTGTCAAAAGCTGATTTTTATTGTAGTAAAGTGAGTTTTGAAACATGGCTACAGTATGTGTTCTTATTAAAAAGGAGAAAATGTATCACAGGGTACGTGCTCATTTTCTTTTATGACAGCTACTCCCAGTTTCAGTCTGATGGTTGAAAATGCATTCAGAGCACACTGTCTTGGCCAAGGAGACTACTTAAGCAATTTACCCAGTAGATTTGTGGCATATAAACACACAGTTTTACGGTTTATCTCCAACATTACCATTCCATGCCTTCTGTCCTTTAACAACTAGCAAGGTTGCTTTTTTGTATGTTATTGTGCATCTATTTGTGAGACAGTGTGTACGTGTAGCATATGTAACGTGCACAGTTGTCCGTTTGTTTTGTGTGTAAAAAGTTAAGACTCTAATCTCTCCCATTCTTTTTACCTGCCCTTGTGGTTTTTCCCGGCGCCGTCTGGCACCATTACCCACTGAGTGACTAATGAGTCTTACAAATGTGTATTATTTGCATCAAAAGACGGGGACAGATTTCAGTGGCGCGACGCACCCGATACCTTAGAAATGAGAGGCAGTTACAGGTAGGGCATGTTGATCTGCCATCAGAGAGAAGCCATGGAACGAGGAAAGGAAGAATGGTGATATTTGCTCTGTGCAGCACCATTCCTTTATATAAGAACATCTTCTCCATACTCTGTGCACTGAATGCTATTTTGTGCACATTTATCTTCTACCTACCTTTGTTGTAGCCTGTTTCTAGCATGCTAGTACACAGATCTGCATAATACAACTCAAAAAGTGTATTTAGCTCCTTATGCTTCATGTATCTGCTTGCTTCTCTGTGCACAGAGCATTCACGTATTCATGTGTGAATGATTGTGCTTTCCACTCATGTTTTTGTCCTGTAAATATTGAAGGAGGATAAGGAATAACTAATGATCTTACTATCTATGTTTTCTTATCAACTACTGACCCTAAATGTGCTGTTATTGTCTGAATTGGAGCCCCAACACGGCCCCAAACAAAAAATAGATTCACAATGAGTAGACTTGGAGCGGGCTCTTTGGGACTGAACACTATCACTCCCCCTAGTGGATGTTGCAGGAACGTCAGTTCATTTCACCAACCTAAGATGTGCCTCTGTGCATAAATTCTCTTTAGTCACCCAAATGTATGGGTACCTGTGTGCCACAGAAACATAAAGAAGTAGAAGTGTGTCCACATCTCAGTGTGTCTTTGTGCAAATGTTTGTCCCTCAACATTCACTTCAAGTCTTTACTTTCTGAGTGCGCGTGTGTGCATGTGCATGTTACTATGTTGGACTTTAGGCCGGTCTACTACCAGTTCATTCCTCACAAATGATATCTTCTCCTTTTGTGTGGGCAGAATCGGAAAATGGTCCCATTTGAGCTAGTGACTGCAGTAATTTCATTCCTATTTTCAAATGATCTTTCTCTTGTTACATTTTGCACCATTTCTAAGTGCTTTGTTGCTGCTTCATTTTCTTATTATTGTTCCCTAGAATGGCTTGGATATTTCCACATGCAATATGATGCATTCTGTCCCCTCAATTTCACATTCACACAGTCACTGATTGTCCAGGAGCAATGAGAATTTCACCTGTATCTTCTGGTAATGTGCTGATATTTTGGACTTCCCACACACAGTATTCACTAGATAGTAATGGACTTTAATAGTAATGGGGTTTATATGTCAATTATTCTGATGGTGGACTCACTTGGGTGGATCCTCATCACGGGTCAAATACCTTCATTTGATGAAATCAAATATCTGGGAGTCCAGTGGGAGCACATCACCTCCTTAGTACCACACCTTGGGCGGTTAGGTAATGTAACCAAATATATTCGCTACAGTGAGATGCTTGGTAACGCTCGCCATGGTTGTGGCAAAGGTAATTTAGAGCTCTAACAGGTATGACAGAGCAAGGAGAGGTGTGTGTCTGTGTGTATTACCAAAGGAAAGGTTAGACTCCCCTCATATAATGAACCATGGGGCAACATCTGGGTTTGTATAGGTCACCTATTGCATATAACCGAAGCACCAAAGTCTCTCCTATCTTGCTGCAGATCTGTGATTTTAAAGACAGACATGACATGACAGACTGAAATCCACCTCATGACCGGCTCTCCAAGTTTGGATTGGGCCAGTGGGGCAAACCAAAGATAGAATTACTCTCTCAATCCATGTGAAGGGACCTTGTGAAAAGTAGATAGGGCCAACCCAACACCCATCCCTATCCCCTCTCCCTTTCCTTACCCCCTCCTCTCGATTCATTAGATGGAGCGCTTCTTACACCCGCAGGAAGCAGCAGAGGCCGTCTCGATAGCATCCGCCATCTATTTTATTTTTTCTTATTCTTATTTTTCAATTTGGTGGCTGGGGAAAGGTCAGGATTAGTTATCGACGTGGCTGTGTCTAAGCCAGAGACAGGGAACCACAGCCGCTGCCATGGGTCCCCTAAAGCCATTTTCCTCAGTCCCAGCAGCAGCCTAATCTGCGTGTAGGTGTGTGAGTGCATGTGCACGGTTGTGAAAGCACCTGTGTGTGTGCATGTGTGCATGTGTGTTTGTGTGGGTGTGCATTTGCGTGTGCACTTCACATCTGTAGTTGTGTATTTACTTGAGGGAGAGTAAATACTGTATGTGTGTGGCCTCTAGTGTACTTGAATTTGTATGCATGCGTGTGTTTGTGCATGTGTATATATTTTGCCCTACATTATGTTTCTTGGAGGATAAGTCCTCACATTTTGTGCAATGTCTATGCATGCCCTCACAGAGTTGTATTTGCATGTATTTGCACAGAAATTGAGGAAAGCCGCCCGGCGTCTCACCAAACATTCCACATACATTTCCATTCAAGTGGCTTTCAAATGCTGTTATGTACAATTTCAATCAGTCTGTCAACTCACTCACTGGCTTTAGTCAGTGGTTCCTTAAGTGACCGACTCTAGTCCACCAAACTGATTGCTTTCCACCTTCCTGTAGCATCCTACTTTTCTTCTTTTACCATCTCCCATCCATTCCCAAACCAGTGGTGATTCCCACTGTGAGAGGCTGCTGTCTCACAGTCCCAGACCCATGAAATGATGATAGAGGAGCACGAGCTCCTTACCCATCAGTCTTTATCTGCCCTCCCCCCTCCCACCTCCACCACCACCAGTCTCCCGTATGCTAGACTGAGCTCTGGCTGTGGTCACTCTGACGGTGACGGATGTTCCTGGTCACATAGGGCTGGAGCACCCCCACCCCCACCCCAAAGTCATCTCAGCTCTGGCCTCAACCTGCTGGCCGGGTCCCTTAGCAAGGCCTCTACAGGTTAGAGGTCAGAGAGTGATGGAAGGAACTGTTACTCACAGTGGAAAAAATAAAAGAGGAATAAAGAGTGTTGGAGTGAGAAAATAAAGTTTAGAAAATCCTCCTTCAGCGCTCTCAAGAGGCTTTGTTTTCTCTGTGTTCCTCTCCTCTAGCAGAGTTTAAGCTGCTGGAGTGGTGCGATTTGTTTCATGTCATCAATTTATTTTGAGTAGTGCATTGCATTATTTAGATGATGCTTATCCCACCCTCAAAATCATTATCTTGTCCAGACTGGCACAGCATAGCATCCGTATCTCTTGTGCTCATCAAGGCATCTCATTTATTAACCAAAAGGAATTCTGAGGAGAGGAAGATATGCAAGAATGATTAGATGCTCCAAAATTTGATGCTATCTGTCAGCAATTGGTTTTCCTTAATCTCTCTGTAGCCGCTAGATCTTTAAAACACATTAGCCACATACTGTAAGAAATAAATCAAACAAATGGATTAGCAGAGCTAAATAGTTGTCAGGAGCCTCACATGGCCTTATGAAGACAGATCTGCCTCTTATGGAGGCAATCAGGTATGGAACTTATCATAACAGAAATTAGGAGTGAGACCCATTTTTTATTCCACAACCCAAGGCTATATTTCCATAAAAACTAATGGCCAAGTATATTATTCAACTATACTGACTTATGTGCTGGTTCCCCTGTATTTTAAATAATACACACACACACACACATGCATACTATGTGTGTATATATATATAATGTTAAAATTGCCAAGATTAATGTGGTGCTGCATTTTGAGATAAGGTGGAGCAGGGTAATATGAACAGTATGTCATTAATGTGCAATGCCCTTCCCACCTCTTGGCACAGGAAAAGAGAAGGCACTGGGAGATGGGAGTGGTAGTCAGTGTTTGTGTGTATGCATAGATATACATTTCGTAACAGCTGTGCTCTCTCTGCCTCTCATCAGCTGAAAGATGTACGTAATGTATCCACTATATTCCATAGCCCTGGAATATAGGACGCATGTTTCCAATTTAGCTTGTCAGCGCTTACTGAAAATTAAGTCCATCATGAAGGGTAATGGTTCATTTAGGGTAACATGCACTTGGCTCTCCGGTTCATCTTACGGCAAGCTTTTGAAAAAGGGAGGTAAACATTCCTGGTAAAAAATTTGAGAACTTTCACTTAAAGTGACATTTTTGTTTCATACAAAATGATAATAATAACATTGTACTCTACCAAGTTAAACCTGCTTTGATGAATGTTCTTTTTACCACTTGGGACCACGCAACAAACTGTAAACAAGGCATTGATTATCACCTTAAAACGTTGTTATTACGAACATGTTAGCAAAGACCCTATTTAGACGTCTAGCAGACACGACGTAACATTAGTATTGATTTGGAGTCGTGTTTCTGGCCACCTGACTAATGTAAGTCCAATATTTACACTCCTTCTACTCTGCTTTGGTCTCCACCAACTCCTCTGGTACAAAAGTGTAATATCTGGCTCTTTAGTTGCTAAATGTTTCACTATGTTCACCAGCTAACTTGTTAACTTTGTGTGTCAGCCGTTTGGTGCTGGGCAAGTAGCGTACAGTGGGTTTATCAGCTTTTTGCCAACTTCCTACTGTGGCCAGGAATATGATGGACTACTTTACTTTAGTGGGGAAGCTAATAGTCAGACAATCATGAAGAAATTAGGTACTACTGAGTAACTGCTTAGTATGATGTATCGCTTTACTCGGGGGTGTGACCGAGACGCAGACTCATGATTATGTAATTAGTATGAATAAATGGTTACTAGTTTGTGCCGCTCAGCGGATGGTTCAGAGATAATTTGAAACAACCCATGAAGAAAGTGCAAAGCCATTATTCCAATTCACAGGTAGGCTGTATTCAGACCAATCGATCAGTCGATCAGTCTCCCCTCCATCGTCACAGTTGCTCTGTAAACAGAGTTGCTCGGCTAAAATGCTACATGGTAAACAAGGTTCTTCTTTACCTGGGCGTCTTCTAGTCTGACCGCAGGCATGATTGGCCACTGCAGCATGACGTTGGTTGCGTTTCTCCAAAAATGTATTCTGTTTGAAATTATTCAGGAAATACTCATTAACGATTCATTAATTATCAGGACCTTCCTTATTCGTTCCTCACTTGTTCCCCAGTAAGTGCTTACACTTTTGTGTGCCTTTATTGTAAAGTGTTACCACATAATTAAACATCAGTAGTTAGATGATCATAACCCAGGTGAGCTGAACAGAGACGAACAGGAAATGATTACCCAAACTGTCTGTAGTAAACATCCATCATAGTTTATGGTTTAACTTTAACAGCTCTTACTTGAGTAAATACCAAGTTATCATAATTGACAGATATGATGGCTAAAACTATAAAAGTGAGACCCAGAATTTTACTTTACAGACGTTAACATCTTGACTGGCACACACTTTACTGTCCCTGCATTTGTCTGTGTCCCTGTGTGTGTGTTCTAGTAAAGGATAAAGGACATTTTAGACTCTTCTCATACTATATAACGACCTCTGGATGGAAAGAGAGAGTGGTGGATGTTGCACCAACATTCTGCATGTTATAGGTCACCTATTCTACATGTAACTTTAGCTCAGGTGTCCATTTCCCCAATCTTGCCGTGCATCTGTAACTGGAAGACGGACACGCTTCTTCCACAATCCCATGACCCCTATGCTACCGCCGAACACCGTGATGATTGTTTTTGAGAGTTAAACTGCAAAAGGTAGACAGTTGGTATGTGAAAATGTCATCACTGTAAAACTCCCCCCCACTTGGAAATGGGAAAGTAGCAAAAGGGGGTAGGTGCAGCAAACCAAAAGGCCATTAAAATCTGCGATCATTTATTTCCACTCCCTCGTCTAATCCATCTCTCTGGGGAATGGTTCTGTCCTTATCCACCCAAGGCTACCAATCTATTCTCCTGTCTGTCTCCATGCATCAGAATGAACCTGTGAAACAGTCAGACATGCTCTCTTTCTCTTTTACCCCTTTCTCTTCTTCTGTCTCTGTCTCTCGCTGGCTCAACCTCCTTTTCTGATTTGTTTCTTTTTATCTCTTCTCCTACTCTCTCCCCCCTCTGTCTCTGATTGCTCCCTTGTCTTTCTGTTCTCACCTTTCCTCTCCCCCAGCACCTGTTCCTTACTCCCTCTCTTCCTCTCTCCATTTCACTGTGTCAGAAACGTCTACATGAATCCAATTCAAATCATATCCAGAAAACGGGGAGCAACAACAAGACTTTGTCAATGGCAATTTAATCCATGGTGAGCAAGGTGTATGTAATGCTGTGTATGTTCCAGGAAGCTGTCTGATTGCATTTGGATTTGTGCAGATCTGGTTGGTGCTCACTTGTAGAGAGAGGAAAAATAACACAGAAAGAGACAGCTGACTCATTTTTCACAATGTACTTTAATTTCTCGTCTTTGATTTTTTAAATTTTTTTTTATTTGTGCAGATTTTATTCAGAGAGAGATGTTTATTTATGGTTTGATGGATTTGTTTTGCTCAAAGAATTGGTGTACATGTGTGTATGGGGAAAGGGGAGGAGGGGTTTTTAACTCCCCACCCTAACCTTGTATTTTGGGAAGATAAGAATGAGGGGTCTGAAGCATGCAGCTCATCATTCACGGCCTCACTAGTCATGAGAAGCAAGAGAATAAAAGTAGTGCCTCAAACCAAGGTCCAATTCCCCATCAGGCCAGATCCCCAAGGTTAGTCCCTCCATTGCGCTGTCACGTCAAGAAATAAAAAACTCCCATTTGCCTCCCCGCCCGACACAAACATCTTTTGCTAATGGCCGCTGCAAAGTCCCACTAAACATCGAGTGAATATTTATAGACTATTAATAACGTATGTGTAAACTGCTAGTGTCACCAACCGGGTGAAGCAGATGATGGGGAATGGGTCAGGGTATTAATTTTGGCTCAGACTTCCCCAAAGGTAGATAAATGGGCCCTAGTATCTCGGACTCGTGTCCACATGGGATTGGTTGCCAGGAATCCCAGACGGAGAGGTCTGTGATCTGAGCCCGTCCAAATTCCAGTGACATAATTGGCATAATCGTGTGATGAATTGCAGCCGTTTAGGGGGTTTTTCCACTATCTGCAAGCTTCAGTAATTTTCCTTAAAAAAGGTATATCCAGCTGAGTTTGTCAGGCATCAGTTGGGAGAGGACCGGGGCGATGTTAAATATGTACAATTGGGCAAGTAATTAGATTAATAAGGCCTAAATGAGCTCCAGGCCAGGAAGTGAAACCCAAGATCCCTCATCCTTTGAGAGTCTGGAGCGAAACACATTACAGTATCTGTTCAAAGTTTAAATGGAGCCTGAAAAAAGTTTCTACGCTGTGGTTCCTCCGCTCGTTTCTCCCCCAGATAGACTTAAATCCCCCCCTGCTCATCTATCTTTTCACCAGACTAAGAAAGAGATGTTCAGCAGAAGTAATAATAAAGCAAAACTTGTGAAGCTCTGTGGAGAGAAAAAAAGAATTAGATAAGAAAAGGCCCTTTGGGATTACTTAACTCTATTCAATCTTTATCTGCACATGTTTCATGTCAGATTTTCTTTAATTTGGGTAGTTACAGCTTTATATAGATTCCTTTCGTACCTGAAGCTTTTAGTGATTTGAATGTCTGAACCACTATGGTGAATTCACAAACCCACTCAACTAAAAAGGGGCAAAATAAAACCCAGGGAGGGTGCAGAGTTTTCTTTTCTGAACAACAGTACAGGGTAGTTATGAGGAATTTAAGAACGACACTAAGAACAGCACTTTAAGCTAATTGCTAATGCTGGCATGACAACATGTTAACCATGTCCACCATCTTATTTCAGCTTGTTAGCATGCTGGGCCTGGTCCTCTGATAACCATTAATGTCTGTGCAAAATTCCATGGCAATCAAACCAATGGCTGTTGAGATATTCCAGTCTGGACAAAAAGGGTGGACAGACAGACTGACATTGCTGTCCCTAGAGCCACACAGCTAGCACGGCTAAAAAACAAATCTAGGCATGCCTAGATTCTGAGGCCATGTATGCCTCAGAATTGCCATATTATTTCAATCCCTTACACACTTGTGCATTGTAGTCAGGTTTTGAGTGCCAATTTCATTTCATTCTCTCTCACAGAATAAAATTAAGACTAAGGCATCCAACGTATAAATGTCAATCACATCAGCAAATTCTACCACTCCCATTCAGGATTATTGTTTTTCCCCTCAAATGCAAGTGTTTGTCAACATGACTGACAGCAGCACTTCTGATCGCGCTAATTCAAAAAGCTTGCTATTGAATTGGGTGAACTATCATTATATCACCAAAGGTGGGAGTGTAATGAACCTTTTCACCTCCATTAAACCTGAAAATTGGTTGTAGAGCCTTTTTATTCTCCAAACATCATAACTTAACTGGAACTTTTTGTAGCCGGGGAGAGGATTTTTATATCGCTTTATATATTTTATGTGGATCGCACATTTTAATTTCAGTTATTTCTACTCTCCTGATTTGATGGTGCAAGTTGAAATTGGGGTTATACTGTGGTCACATATATGAGCCCAGCATGAATTGTCTTTTGAAGATATATATTATTTGTTCCGCCCCCGTTAGAAGGCTGCCTCTGTCCTATAGTGGAGAAAGAGTACAATGGGACAAATAGAGCTTTAGCAGGCTTTAGAAACATGAAAGTACTGTAGGAGGGCCCCAACTCCTTGGGGGTCCCACATTTCCTTCATGAATGCAATAAAAGTATAGTGCAGGCATGTGTGTGTGTGGGGGGAATGGGGGGTGCTAGAATCAAAGGCACCTCGTACTTCAGCTCGTTTCCCTTAGTTTTCCTTCTACTTCTCTGACCTGACATGGATTAATTACAGTCCTGCACAATTTACACCCTGCTGGAACTGTGGCAGAGAATAAAGAATGGCTGAAATGTGAGCTCGGTGACAGGGCGTTAGAATGCTGAATTGCTTTGTGCTGCACGTGCCGCGCTTCTATTTCCTTTGCAGGGACCATGTTTATGAGGACCGACTCGGAGGTGAGCTCCCAGGCCTTAAAGTGACAAAATACCCTCACTTAGATCAAGACAGCCTCAATGTTTTATGGACTACACGGGATCTGTTCCATTTTTGTCTTTCACACGCTTTGACTTGATCATATCAACCTTATCTTGAAATTACAGCATGCCTCTTAGGGTCTGTCATTGCTGTAATACTATGGAACTTGTTTCTGAAATCCAACAGGGGACCAGCATGACATGTATTACATACCCAGACGAGAATTTCTGCTTATAAAACATGCAATATGAGGCTTGCTTATTGGGAAGGCAAGCATTAGCAGACACCTCAGCAAGAGTCGGCCTGGCACTGCCAAGGAGATGTCAGCAACAACTGGCAAAGTGGGCGCCCTTCCAGCCCGCCTGGCCGCCCTGCCTATGAATGGTGCTTTTGTCAAAGGTGGCAGTGAGGACACTTGAGAGGGCTGCAATTAACACCGCCTAAAATTAGAACGCATGACCCTGTGCATCTGGCCAGGAAAAAAAGCCTTCCTCCATTTTCTTTCTGAATACATTATGATTTTAGACATTTGAAAAAGCAATCATTCTGACAGCTTCACGCACACAACTCTGTATATGAGGGCAACCACATGCCAGAGGCCACAGGGCAAGGGCCCAGGCAGCCACTGAGACCACTCAGGTTAACTGGGTGGGAGCAAGCAAGACGAGGGAAGCCATCTTGGCTCAAAGTGACCGGCAGATCGATGCACTAAAAGGCAAAGCCAAAGGTCAGGCTGCTCAGTGGCAGCTCAGGGATTCACTGTGACACCCAACAGGATGGGGGAGAGCCACCACCTATAGCTATATATTTAGACCACAGACATCCCACTTAACACACTCTTAACCTTGAAAAAGGCGTTGAACAAGTGGGAACAAAGGTGCTATCAAATAGATTTTCAGTCATTTTGTCATGTAACTAAAATTTTGAAAATGTTTTTTAGACATTTATAACACGTGCTTAAAATCTGTCAAACAGGACATCTATTGGTGCTTTCCATCTCCTTGAATTTTAAAGACATGTTCAGAAAATAATACCAATTTGTCACAGATGGGATGCGTGAAAGCAACATCATTGCCTCTCTTCTCAATACTCATCCCCCCACAAAGGCTACGTTGGCTCGAGGACAGAGCAGTTGACATAGTGGTCTGGACACCTGCTTTGAATACCACTTCTATTGAGTGGCATATTTGGCAGACCACAGCCGAGGCCGCAGCTTTTATAGTGGGCAAACTGACAAAGGAACATCCTGTCCACAAGACCGAAACCTTCAACTCACATTAAAAAAAAACAGCTGTGTTTGGCACGCTTAAATCTTTTATCTGATGTATTTGGCTATATATTTCAATCCTCTTCAGACATGACTGCTTTTGATCATTTTCACCTCCATCCTCTGTCTCCCTCTGTCTTTCTCCCCTTCTCCATCAGCCCTTCCCTTATTTTCCTCCTTTAGCAGACTATAATATCAAAACTGTCGCACAAATCCGACTGAATTATACATTTTCTGAGGGGTGTGTTCATGTGCTTGGCAGGGGGATGCAGCTATAGCAGGATAAATAAACAAGATGCCCACCAAATTGAAAAGAGGGAAGTTCCCCTGCTGTGCATTCAAATTGCTCTGCACAATTTGACAGGCCACTGTCGCGCACGTCTGTGGGATTAGAAGACCCCGAGATGCTGTTTATTTGTGTCCGTTCGCAGGATATTTTCACTTTTGTCCACAGCTTATCATCCCCTTCCTCAACCACCGCTGTCACCCAACTACGCTATTAATGACTACAGAACTTCTGTCAGGAAGCACTGACCCCTAAATCATCCCCTCTTTTGATATGTTCTATCTTCCATCATTGTTGCAAACAATCAAAATGGGAATTTGTCACTGGGATTATCCATACTGCTTGACAGCCACATTGTAAATGTTGCAAAATGTTGGAAATATGGGTAAAGGGGAAGCTGGCTTTTTTTCTAGGAGATATGGTGTCTTCAGTGATCAGCATTATAAGTCTGGTGTTCTGTATTTTCCTTCCAGTTAAAGTGCACTGAAAAACATCAAAAAGCATTACTCTCACACAATCTACTGCTCATTTCTCCAGTTGTGAATACTGCTGCACAAACACAGAATCACTCCGTGCAGCCTCCATTTTCCCCGGGATCACTGGACGCCAAACAGGCAAGAAAAATGACCAGCATGCTCTCCTTACTCCCATGAGAAGTGAATGGCTATTACTTATCATCATCAAAAAGTGCTTGTTTGGTGATAATAAGGGCCTGGGATAGAAATCTCAGCTAAAGGGAGGGAGGGGACTACATGAAGTAGCAACGGAGGAATCCTTTCTCTGCTTACCCAAGCATTTTCTGTCTCTCTGTAAAACGGAGGGCCAGCTCTAAGACCCGGCTTAGCCCAGAAATAGAGGAAGATAGGACAAACTGTTAATAGCCATGGTTAGAGGAGCAAAATAAGATAAAGAATAACAGACAACAACTTGAAATGTGCTTACTGTGCAAGAGACAATCGTCGGGGGAATGCGGGAGGAGGGTATAAAATGCATTAGGTTGTAGCGTCTTGTTTTTATCTAATATTCTTGTCTGCAATGGAAAACATGAAAGTAATATAATTTCAGACAGGAAAGCTGTCAATTTGTGAGGCCCATCTTGAATGACTAAGTCTAAAAGGCTTTTGAGTGAACAAGCTTTATTGTGTATTCTATCACTGTGTATTCTATCCCCGCAGTATTCAACCTGAAGCATGGTCACATTGCTAATAGCAACATTCAGCCCGAAGGGAAAGTCCGGCTCATACATTTCCATCTACCTTTTTTGTGTGTGTGTGTGTGTGTGTGTGGGTCAGAAGGACCGTGCACCCTGGGGGAATGCAGGACAGCTCACAATTCAACATGAAACATAACTCATGTCATGCTACGTGGGGAGAAAGTTCATGCAATACATAAATTTAGGGTCATATGTTACAGTTCCAGCAGGGGTCACACTCGATAATTGCACAATTGCAATGCAGGGCTAGTGGGTCTTATCTGTAAAAGTTCTCCATAGTGCTCCTCGCCTCCTTTTGCAAGCAGTCCACGTTCCTTGTTTGTTTTATCTATCACCATTCAGCTATTTGAGTTTGACACTAGGTTCATGACCACTTCAATTCACCTCCTGGTATCTGATGATTCCGTCGCTCACACTCCTCTAATGTATTCTGAGGAGAGAGGGGATACGTGTTGGGGAAAAGGCACACGTCCCATCTGATTGCGAAGTCTTCCCTGATGAATCATACCGCAATGAACATCTCGGCTTTATCAAAGGGTGCTTTCCATCTCCCAAGTGTGATTAATCAGAAAGGCACTTTATTGTACACACACAAAAGTCACCGCAAATCACTGGAAGACTCATAAAATCATATATTTATTCCGCCGATGAGACGAGACCTCAGCATAATGGGGTGATGCGCGAAAGCTAATTTTTATCCAGTTCATCTTCAGTAGCTTTGTTTATAATGTTTTGGTAAATTAAAGTTTGAAGGGTGTGATTGGTTTGTAACAAAGGAAGAAAAAAAGAAGTAGAAACAAGACAGATTTCCGTTTTTAATAACTGGAAGAGGAAAGTGGAGACAGAAAAAAGACTCGTAGATTCATGCTGAGAGAAAATGCCTGCCTTGCCACCAGCTTTTCTCACTTTTGTGCAGATTTCTCCACCAGTCACAAGCGGTAAAGCTATACCTGTAGGACAGAGGGGAGAGAGAGGAAGAAAAATTGAGAGTATGAAATAAATATCTATTTAAAAATAGCCTCTCAGCATGGCAAGGAGAGATTTGAAGATATTATCCTCAAAGGCTGCTGTGAGTGAGGCCAGGAGAAGGGGAGGCTGTCTATGGTGAAATATGAAAGGCACATACTCCCTGACAGCCTATGGCTTTTCCTGATACTGCCAACACCAGCCCACTGGAGTGATCCATAGACTCTTTGTGGAGACTTGTGATATAAATGCTGAGGGCTAGATGTTGAAGATCCTCAGCTCGCCCGCGCCCCACCCTCCCTCGCCATCCTTCGCCATCGTCTTGCCCGCCGCATGGGGGGAATTTGTTATGTTCCCCTTCGTACGCCTGTCTCGGAAATATCAGAAAGGCGGACGGGGGCAAGTCGACTGACTCGTCCTTGTCCCTTTTCAATTTGACAAGGCAAGCAGCCTTGGGGACTTTCCAGTCTATTTTCAAATTGACCATTTATAATCAGTTTTCTAAAGGAGAAAGAGAAGGGGTGGAGGAGCCAAGCCAGCCCTGCGTTGTTGTGGAAGGTATAGAGGGGGGGGATTGGGAGGAGATGATAATACAGCAGCGTGTTGTCAGATGTGTCAGCAGGTAAGATGAATGAAGAATAGGGAGTGGGTGCATAATAGGGAACGCACTGTGGGGAATTGACCTCTATTCAAAATAGAAAAGGCAGGAAAGAAGGGAAGAAATCTATAACCTAAAGTAAATAAACATATACAGGCTCTCTTTGAAATATGCCCCACCTCTCAATGAACCCAAATCGGGAAAAAAAAGTTGCGCTGGTGGTATCTAAAACCTTCCAAAAAGAAGAGGCACCCGCTGTCCATTTTTTGACACCAATGTGGCTGCATATATCAGCACCTGCAAGGTCAGGCCGACTCGGGCGTGGCAAGCGTGGCGAGGGCCCCAGCCCGGGAGGCGTTACAGCATTCTGTCACACTGCTTGCTCCACCGCCACCACGCGATGACATTTCCACAAGATGGCTCTTCTGAATTATGCGGCCCAGCGGAAGGGTAAGAAGGGGAAGGGAGAAAAAAGCTCATTTTCTGGGTGTCTGCTTTCGACCTGAAACCGCCACTTGTTTTCATCAGCGCCTTTTGCCGCTTATGCAAACCGGTGTGCAGTGTAATAGGGGAACAATCAAGCCGGCCTGCTGCTCCTGTTCTCCATTCCAGAGCCGCCTTTCTCTCTCTCTCTCTTTGGGGTGGAACGACACGGTGTCACCTCTACACTGGCCCCCATCCTCCCCAAATTAATCCCAATTTGGCCATCAAGCACGGGGCCGTCCAAAGGGGCAGGCGGCAAGTAATTGACATTCTCAGGTGCATGAGTTTTGTTTATGTAGTAATGCTGAGCCAAGGCCTTTAACCGTGGATGACAGCAGACCCGGTTTGCATACACCACTTGATTCGGGAGCCCTGCATGAGTGACTGCTCAGCAGCCCGTGGCCCTGTGGCATTTTGCAGAGGACATTTCAGTAAAGATCGCCTCAGGTGTCAAGCGACTTGGAAGGTGCGCACGGCAGCGGGAGGTCGTTTGTCGCATTGATTCCACCGTGACCCCATCGCTCTCTCTAACTATTGATCCATCCCCCAAGACCCCTATACAATGCCCATGCCACACTGGGGAATTAGAGCTTAGACGTCAATGTGGCCTACCCTTAAACAAAAGAATGGCAAATTTTCAATAAGACGTCACACGTCACTATATGAAATAGGCATTGCGCTGGCCACTTACCTCAGAGGTCATTCCAACAATACATGGAGTCCATTTTGGTTATTGGGATTCCATGAATGAAGGGAGTGGGGACTTTATAAATATGAGAGCATGCTGGGAGCAGGGAATGTCTGTAAGTCATTACAGATGGGGGTTTTGTGTGTGTGTGTGTGTGTGTGTGTGTGTGTGTTGAAGTGGGGGTGTTGGCGCTCGTATATGGAAACCCTTTCCTAAATGCTTTCCTAGGCAGATCTCCCATGCCTTTTAGCATGTCACCCAGGGCCATGAATCACCATTACAGCACCTACATTTTTACCTGGGCACCTCTAAGGCTTTTTCATTAGGGTAAAAGGGACCCCAGGCAGGCACGGACAGGGTTGTTCAGGGGGTTGGCTGTGTTTGTGAGAGGGAGGGTCAGGGATTTGGGTTGGGTGGGTTAATTACAATAACAATGGGGGCGGCCAAAAAAAAAAGGAAAAAAAGAACACACGCCATGGCAGGGCTGAGCTGCTCTCATTTGTTTCAATAAGGTAAATTGATTCCTATGTCCTCTGGTGCCATTTGCATCGCATCCATTTAGTGTGCGCCTCTCATCCCACTCTCCTCCCACCCTTCGCCACCTCCTCCTCCCCCTCCATTCACTTCACTTGTGGAGGGCAAGACAACATCGATGCGGACACATTGATCTTCCCGGACAGCAGACGCATGAAAACACTCACGCGTAGGTCCACGCGTACTCAAATATTCCACCTGCGCATGGACACACATATATGTACACGTACACATGGAGCCCTAATAAAGATATTTGACATTCAGGAACTTCCTCGTCGTCAAATAATGACCTGATAAAACTCTGCTACTTAATTGATACTAACTTGATTTTTATACTTGTTTCAGATAGTCTGGTGAGACTGTGTGTGTATGCATAGTACATCAGCTAAAGCACCCAGTCACTTCAGTACCCATTTGGTTTAGGGCGGCAATAGCACAGTCCAGTCACTTCAAACCAGCTTTGTGCTTTTTGAAGTGTTACAAAATGGCTCTAAGAGGAAAATCTCTCTCAAACCTTTCCCATCATGTCTCCCGTTTGGAAGCAGGAAACATGTTTGTGTAAGCTTCATTTTTATCAACCAACAATATTGTGGGAGTTACAAATGCAACTGGCCCAATTTGACCTTATTTTATTGAAGTAACATTATCATGAGGCAAGTTGAACTTTACCCAAGCTGCCTTAGTTTTTGGACATAAAAGAGTGAAGGATACGACAATAAACCTGAGAGCAAGGTAGACTTTGACACATTCAGTTTTCAGTTACATATTTGCATAGGCGGGCCGTGCATTTCACACCTAGGCCTTCAGTGATGTCCTACTTAGTCCGACTTCAATTAATACCTCTCATAATACCATAATTTATGACACCACGTGACCACGGCTGGAGAAATAGTATACAGAAACACACTTACCCACTACTGGGCATTGCATCACCTCAATTGTGTACAAAACGGGCTATTTTCCAGCGCATTTAAAAATCAATAAACTCGCATCAGCAATTAAAACATATCTGTACGTGGTACTGTCAAAACAAAAAAATAAAAGGGTATTTAAAATGATCTGTCCAAAAAGTTTTAACATAACATCTATTCTACTTAACATTTCAAAATCTTGCAAGCCAGAATCCTGCTAGCCTTG
>JAVQJD010081810.1:0-26681 GCA_036023655.1 Nannoperca australis | reverse complement strand
TTTTCCAGCACAGCATGACACAAACCAACCTCTAGCAGACTTTATAATATATATATATATATATATATATATATATATAAAGTATCCCTATGTGTGTGTGTTTAGAGAGAATGAGAGCTCTCTGAGGTGGAGAGGGTTGTGCAAGAGAGGTAGAGAGGTGCCGAGGGCAGGTGGGGTAGTAGGTAGTCCATCATGTGATGTTGTTTAGAAGTGTGATTGCTTGAGGGTAAAAACTTGCTTTGTGGCTACAGAGGTGCTTCTCAGACCTCAGCATTCTGAACAGGCGGTGACCTGGATGGTTGGGGTCTTTCCTGTGGTAAATGCCCTGCAGGGCTGGAAGAGAGGACCTGATTGTGCACTCTGCCCGTACCACCCTGCTTCTCTAGTGGCAGCACGACTCTGTGAAATATTGGTAAAGATTTGGTCTGTGTTCTATTGTGTTTCGCCGTGGCCAAGTTTGGCCTATTCTCAAACATTAACACTTTTAAACCACAGCTTAAATAAGATGATAAGAATAAGATGCTGATATAGATCAATAGACATAGTCTTTTACCAAGAGGGTAATAGTCAAGTATTGATGTCAGAAATCAATATGAAATAATAAAACCTGTCAGGATTGATCTCGGTGAACATCTGCACAACATAATTTAGTCTCTGAGGGACTACTTATTTAACAAGTTGTCCAAGTGCATAATAGTCATCTAATCAGTCATCTGCCCATGGGAAGATAAAGTTTTGCTACCCCAACAGTAAGAAATTGGTGAACTTTGACAACTACATGTGCTGACCTGAAGGATACTGGTTGGGCTAAATGAATAAAGTGTGTGTCTACCACCACGTTCAGTGCAAGAGCCTTGTTTCTCCATAATAATATGAGTTTGAAATGCAACAATTAGTAGTTTTG
The DNA here is from genome assembly GCA_036023655.1 of Nannoperca australis. Taxonomy (NCBI): domain Eukaryota; kingdom Metazoa; phylum Chordata; class Actinopteri; order Centrarchiformes; family Percichthyidae; genus Nannoperca; species Nannoperca australis. Next base: position 25,777 of record JAVQJD010081810.1, on the reverse strand, counting down.
CTTAATATTTTAAGCAATAAATGCCAAAAACTATCTAGTTCCAGCTAATCAAATGAGAGGATTTGATGTTTTTCTTTGTGATGCATGATAGTTAACTGCATATCTTTGGATTTTGGTGTGTTGTTCGGACAAAGCAAAACATTTGAGGACATTTTTCACAATTTTATGCCATTTTACAGACAATGTGATTTGATGTGGGTGACTGGGGTTCATGTCTATATCTTACAACCAGTCAATGTTTGTTTTAACCACAATCAAAGTATTTCCCTAAACGTAGTTTTAGTTGCCTAAACTCAAACAGACATTAACCACATAGAAGACGCGGCTGATTAGAAAACACGTATTGTAGTCTAATCTATGATGTGCTTTATGTATGAGGACCTATTGCTCCTGTGGTGTGCTTGCATCGAAAATGTGATGTTTTCCAAAGAACTCATAGCGTCATTTATCTTGACCAGACTTGTTTTGACGGCGCTGTAAAGGAAACATGATTCTAATGTAAATCAGTCCTGATGCCTGCAAATTCACGCTGTGCTTCTTTCTTTGTGTTTGGGAGGAAATACAAGCGAGGCAGCACAGGCTGTGTGGGCAGTGATTACTTCTGTGTTTACATGGTAGCATTAACATAATCACTCACTAACCTTTCATCATCGGGCGCTCCCTCCTTTCAGAGCTCCAATTAGTAACCTATAACTGCCATTTTAAATGCGTTTTAAAGTGGACTTGATTTTCAAGCAGTACTCCAACGTCCCAGCAGGCTTGGCTGCAGCACTGTTGCTGTTTATTTCTCTCCACAATGCTACTCTGGACATAAACAGAGGACATTAGCTCAGACACAAAGGCAATCTCCCAGACAGTTTACTGACAATATAATGTATGTACTGTTGTCTAGGAGACAGCCCCTTTTAAAGTCATGTCCCTCATGCCAGAAGACTTGAGGTTGGGAATAAACCGCTGTGGGAAATAAAACACTCTGGGGTCAAGAGATGCACCATTTGTGTTGAACACATAAAAGCACTTGACAAAAGGTTGAGACGATGTTTGGCATGGAGTCTGGTTGAAGTTATCCATGACTGCAAAATGCAACAGGAGGCTTACAAGCAGATGTTTTAATTGTCCTTCTGTGTCCTAAAGGGCATTGTCCTGTTAAATTATTGCATTACAGTCCACACTGCCAAACTACTGGCTGTATCTGGTTCATATCAATTGCATGATATTGAATTGAGTCTGCTTTGCCAACTCCAATTGAGAACAACAGTTGATTATTCTGTCCTTCTGTTGCTTAATTCCCAATTCTGGAGGTCTGCCAAACAGCTTTCTGGTGTTGGCTTCATGGCTTAAAACAGCGTTGGGCAAAATGCTCAAAATGATGATACATTGCTCTTATGGGAGAGTCTGTAAAAACATTTACCAGCGGATTTTAAACTCTAATTAAAAATCTACAGAAGACAGGAGTGTTGACTTTGACTGTGTACATTTGCAGCTGTCTAGTTCTAAATCATCTGGTATCTCAAACTGCTACATAAACAAAAAGAGTCTACAATGGAAAGAAAATCAAACTGTTAATGAACTGTACATGAATAAAAGTATTGGCTGGATTCAAAGTTTGACCTGGTGATGGTGCTTGAAGCAAATTCCGAGCAGAGCTGAAACAAAGAAGCTCCTGATGCAACTAACCTTTCATTTACATTTTTGAACATACACCGATCAGCCATAACATTACAACCACTGATAGGTGAAGTGAAGAACACTGATTATCTCTTTACAATGGCACCTGTCAGTGGGAGAGATATATTAGGCAGAAAGTGAACATTTTGTCCTCGAGGTTGATGTTTTGGAAGTAGAAAATAGGGCAAGCGTAAGGATGTGAGCGACTTTGACAAGGGCCAAGCTGTGATGGATAGACAATGTTCCCTGTCTGCAGTGGTCAGTACTTATCAAGAGTGTCCCAAGGAAGGAAAACCTACAAGGGGCACCAGAACTGGACCATGTCGAGTCCATGCCTCGACGGGTCTGGACTGTTAATGTGGCAAAAGGGGGACCTACACAATATTATGTAGGTGGTCATAATGTTATGGCCGATCGGTGTAAATATATACAGTATATCACTTTAGTATTTCCTTTTTTTTTACCATTCACCAGGTTAAAATGTCCCATGTTTCCGTTCACACTAGCTTTAAAAATGCAGTTTCAAGTATGAGGTTCTTCATGAGGAACTTCTCATCACTCCTGTGCACGCGATAGGTCTTAATTATCACATGGCTCTGGTTGGATTGAGAAAAGTTTTCTAAAGTGTTCTAGTCAATTTCCTTTCTTGACATCCTTCCTTCACTTAGTAGGACTTAGTAACAATGGCTCCAGAATTCTGAGTCACTCTCAGCTGTTTCTGCCCTGCTTTCATTGCAGCTATTGTCCTTGCAATTTCCGGTTTCCCTTGGTTATAGATTTGTGCCCCAGCTGGCGTGGGAGTGCAGGTTAAATAATAGAAATGCCCAGTGAAAATAGGCTGGATAAGGACTGCTCTCCTGTAGTGGGTAATAATGTTGTCTTTGTTGTGGCAGTGACAGACTTTTTGATTTTCTGGTTTCCTTACTTTTTTATGTAATTAGTTTTTTATGCAGTGGCTGTTTTTAATGTTTGAATTTTGATGTTCTGTGGTTGACAATGAAGCAGTTTTCTACAGACACATCAAAGTATTAAGGATTTTTCTCTGAGTCTTGGTGATATTGTTCTTTTGGCAAGCTAATTAGACATTTTACCTCTCTCTCTCTCTTTATATATATATATAGAATAGTAGCCTAAAATAATTATATTCAATAATAATAATTAGCCCATGTATTAAGTTATAACTGATCTTATTTTCATAAGGTAAGGGTACTTGAAATCCGAGCCAATCCTTCAATGACATTTATAGTTTCAACAAATATCAGTGTGTTAATTAACAACAGTAAAGACAGCGATTGGTTTAAGCATTGATGATGCACACGTGTCTGTGGTTACATGATGCAAAAATAATAATATATAATAATAATAATAATCATTATATCCAACTTTGAAGAATGACGGTAAAAATCTGTTTAAACATGAATTAAACTGATTTAAGAGGGATCAATTATGATCATTCAACATGCAACAGCGGTCTCCGACATGTGCTAAGCTTAACAGCTTTGCACACATTTCTACTTTTTGAAAGAATTTACAGATAATGTTCGAGTTGCAGGTTTATATCATAAATAATTGGCATGTCAAGTGATGGTAACTGTCGGGTTATACTGGGGAAACTGGAATACACGTTACAGCTGTCCTGGACTCCCAACATTCAAAAATTTTGTAAATTAAGAAACTGATATAAGATAAGAGGAAGTTAAATTCAAATATACATTTCATACACTACAATACCTTAGACTTTTTGAATGAAATGTGTCCAAATAAATCCTGATTGCGAACTTGTTAAGTAGCTATAGTATAAGAACTAGACATAATATAAATATAGTTACATATGTATGAAAGTCTATGAAAATATACAATGTAAAGCAGTATTATACTGTTTATAGTATATGCACTACACACAAGTGTGAAGTACTCATATATTTTACTTCAGTAAAAGCAGCAATACCACTACGTAAAAATACTCAAGTTACAAGTAAAAGTCTTACATTCAAGATCTGACTTGAGTGAAAGTAGAAGTATTATCGGCAACATGAACTTTAAGTATCAAAAGTAAAAGTACTCATTGGACATAATGGTCCTTTTCAGAGTGTTAGAACAGCATATTATTTAAAATATAAAATATGACACATGCAGCATTTAATGTTGCAGCAGTGGAGGTGGAACTAATTATTTCATATACTTCTGGATCGCTTAATAACTATTTAAATTATACAATGTTAAATGTTTAATCTGAAAAGCAATAACTATAGCTGTTAAATTTCTTTATGAAACGAGGTGGAGTAGAAAAGTAGCAGCAGGGGGTGGGGGCGACTGGAGTCTATAAACCAGCATGTGTTGGTCGAAAGGCGGGGACAAACACGGGTCGCCAATCGCTCACCGGGAACTCTCCAGTCGTTAGTAGAAAAAGTCATTCCTTTACTACCACCAGCTGACAGGGCTCAGTAGGAAACTGTTGCGCATCGCTGTTGGACTTAACGAGGGTTGGACTCCCGCCGCCTGTTACTCCAACGCAGCGAGCGCGTCTGGCCACTAGCTCTCCTCGTTGCGCGCTGGATATGGATCAGGACGCAGCGTGCCTCCCTTCTGTCTCCTGCGGACAGGCTGCACTCTGCGGCGCATAACCAGGTGCCCAAATGAACCGACGCCCCCCTGGCTCCTCCGGCGTGCAATGGCTTAACAGGAGAGACATGAGTGTCCGGACGGAGGACAGCATCACCTTGTGCCAGAGGGCTCTCCAAATCGTTACGGAACTTTGTCTCACGGGACACGTAGACCGGGAGAAATGTTCGAATATATTCCCCCTGGAGAGCACCATACCAGGTAAAGGACACGCAGGTAAATGGAATAAAGTTATTTTTCCCCCCACTTCCCACAATGAATTACTTTCGTCTGTTCCCTTGAAAGAACGGGGTTGACTAGTTGTTGAGTAGCGTTTGGAGAAACGAATCATCTCTCACTTGTTAGATGCATGTATTTGATCGTAGGCTACTGAGAAAATAGGCTGTTGAACTGTGAAAGTGTTTCTCTACCTGTTACGCATCGCTGCAGCTCAGTCTAGACTGCTGAAATGGCAACAGGTGAGGTGGTGAGGACTGAGGTGGCAGTCTGACTGAAGACATGGTTATCCTCTCTCTCATTTTTCTTTCCATTTCAACTTTGCAATCTGAGGAACTGAATCAGTGTCAGTTTGATTAAACCGTTTTAAAAAGCTGCATAGGCTGCATTAAGGTTACACATCCAGTGCTAACCCCCCCCCCCCCACACACACACACACTGACCGTGTGAGAGTCTCTTGATGCTGGTGCTCCTTGACTGAGGTTTTATATGACTTTATATTGTGCTGCTTTATCAAACAGGTGCATATGCTGCCCCCTCTTTCTTACAGCTTGCTTTCTCTCCCTTTTTCTCTTTCTCCCTTGCATGTTTGTCTGTCATATTTTGTCCCTCGCTTGCTTCTCTTTTTCTTTTTGTGTGTCTCTGTCCTCCTCTATGGGTTTTTCCATGGTTACATGTAGACATCTCTATTAGTCTCCTTGCTGTGGTCGTGGGTTTCTGTGGCCTCGCCCTGTTGGTAGTCTCTCTCTTTGTTTTTTGGAAGCTGTGCTGGCCCATTTGGAGGAGCAAGGCTCTGTCAGCCCACGCCGAAAATGGCCTCCACGCGGGCTTCCCTGAGGTGCCTTCACCCAACCCCCCGCCGGTCACTGAGAGCAAAGCTGCAGAGGTGGAGAAGAAGTACCCGCTGGAAGTGAAGGTGAATGGAAGGAGCACTGTCAAGCTCCTGGAGGCGGCCATGAAGATCAGCCAGACGTCTCCGGACATCCCTGCCGAGGTGCAAACAGCCCTGAGGGAGAAGCTCAGCCAGCAGGCTAAGATCCAGAGGCAGACCACTGAGCCAACCTCCTCCTCCAGGTACCCACTGCAGCCGCACCCCCTCCCTGTCTGCCCCTGCACTGAGGACACGTTAATGATGACAAGCTATTTATACACGTTTCTGGTGCTTACAATGACAGTACAATGGTAGCATTTTTGAACCCACTATGATTTCTTTCCCCTATCCATGTTACAGCAGAGAGCACACAAAACCAATGCCTCCACAATGCAAAAAGTGTCCTGACAGTTTGTGACAGTGCAGCCATCCTTGAGGTGGTTTGGCACGTGTCATGTGGAGCGGCAGGGGCTGGGCAGTGACCTTGAAACGCTGTTGCACATGTTGATTTGTCTGTCTCTTGCACTGTCTGACCAGAAAGAAGGTCCTCCTGCAGGCTCATCAGCCAGAGCTGCGGTTTATTTCCTCGTTCAGATTGAACCCTATAATTTCTTGTACATGTCAGTCAAGCTGCCATGGCAACGGCGGGAAGCAACCCCAGTAATTAAACAACCAGCTCTTGCTTCTCTTTGTTTTCCAGCACTGTGTTTAAACTACAACGTCCATAATTAGCACTGCTGTGGGGTGGGAGCTGTCATGGTGGAAGGTTGGGCTCTGATAAGACGCACCAGGCAGCTGTGCACAGTTTCTCAGAGGAAGTCTTTATTGACAATTGCTTTGGTTTGTCGTTTGGCTCGTTAATTAAATTATATGGAGACCATGGTCTTCATGAATTATACACCCACCAGGGATGCAGAAAGGACAGATTAAAGATTACAACGCCTACTCTGTTTGACAGTGATTCCTCATTTCCACTGGTTATTTCCTTTTTGAATGACATAATGCCAAAAACACCTACAACATGCAATTAACTCTTGGCTCAAGCCCAAATAACTTTTAAAGGCCAATCCTAGCTTAAGAAAAATGCCCTAATGTCTTATTGCTAAGTGACACCAGAACAACAAAGACAATGTAGACATGGCCCTGACAATTTCAAACAAATTCTGTCCCTACCAAGTCTTACATTTATTAGCAAGTATTAACTAGTTAAATTAAATGACGATCTGCAGATGAGCTGTATTTACCAACAGGCTAATTAAGCCAGTGATTGGGCTGCAATAAATGATTGTTTTCATTATGGATTCATCATTTGGTGTATAAAATGTCAGAAAGTCAGGCCAGGCAGTCCACAACCCCCAAATATTCAGTTTAATATAATGCGAGACAAGAAAAAGCAGAAAATCCTCACATTTGAGAAGCTGGAACCAGAAAACATTTGGTATTTGAAAAACTGATAAAATCATTTCCGCTCTAAATCATAAACAGCCAAGAAATGTTGACCCTACCTTGAAATTACAAAGTGAGGACATAATGTTTGTGTTTGAGATTCTTCCCCAATTATTTGGGGGCAAGGGGCAAGTCCTAGCATGATTATAAATAGTGTGTGATCTGGTGGCATTGTTTTTGGAAAACTGCAATAAAAAAGAGATGGGTTTGTTTCTTGTTTCTTTCTGAATTTTAGGAATGAGGAGAAGACTTTTTCTGAACTCACATTACCTCCAGCGTCTTTGTTCATGATGACATTGAAAACTGGTTTTATCTCTGGTGTTAGGAGTGGCTTTGATGTAATCCCCAGTGGATTCAGTGTATGTATTGGTTTAAAGAAGATTTAGAGAAGAAGTCAACAACACAAACGCAAATCTGAGCTATTAAAGCAAATCGTTATTACAATTCGGTGTTCTTTGGTTGTATTTCAGGCAATTTTTTTTATTTTCCATTAAGGTTTGTACTGGCTCTTAGAACAACAACAGCCTCCTGTGTTGTAATACTTGAGCGTAGCATTTAATTTTCAGATGTGTTTCCTTTGCCATGACTGTCAGATCAGTGTGATTGTCTTTACTGTCAGAAGGGAGGAGGGCCAGTTGCTAGGTGACAAGATTGGCGAGTCAATCACGGCAGCAGTTTTCTCGAAAGATGTCAGCTTCACAGAAATTTGTTGCATTCAGGTAATTTGTACAAGAGCTTGAAACTGAATGCTGTGAAGATGTGTTTTCATTTCCCCAAAACCTGTTGTGACCAAAATAAAGAAGGTATTTCAGTTTGGTTTTATTGCCTGGTACCACTTTCATGGTAAAACCAACTGTGTTCAGCAGGAAAGAGCAGTACATTGAATTTTCTTTGAAGTATGTCAGTGTCCTTAGGTTGTCTACAAAGTCAAATAACAAATGAAGCCACTTTAGCTCAAAAGGACAACATATGCATATCATATGATTGGCTAGGTCATTATGAGCATTTGAATATAATACTTGCCAAAGTGCATCTAGCAAAAAGATCTGCTTCAAAGATTTATTATTGGTAAGTGTTGTCTTGGGATTGACCCATAGTGGGAGCTACAGGTCAGTTACTATCAATGCTTCTATACTAGATTTCTGAGCTATTCTACCAGACTGCAATATGTCAAAACATATTTCATGAGCACCACATTATTATGCATCGTGCATTTCAGACGTAGTTCTCTCCTGACAAACCATTAGTGCCAATCATAACAAAGCCACTCGTGCATAACACTGACACCAGATGCACTTTACCCTTTTCAACAGGCACAATTCATTCCGGCGCCACCTGCCTCGCCAGATGAATGTCACCAGCGTTGACTTCAGCATGGACACAGTTCCTCTCCGCCAGTCTTCTACAGTTAGCATTGGAAGAATAAAACCCGAACTCTACAAGCAGAAATCTGTGGACTCAGAGGATGAGGCCAAAGAGCCCGTGGAGACTTGCGGAAAGCTCAGCTTCTCACTGCGTTACGACTACGAGGAGCAAGCGTTGGTGGTAAGAATCCTCAAGGCCTTGGACCTGCCTGCTAAAGACTTCACGGGCACTTCCGACCCATATGTGAAGATCTACCTGCTGCCGGAGAGGAAGAAGAAGTTCCAGACGCGTGTCCATCGCAAGAATCTGAACCCCATGTTTGACGAGACCTTCTGTTTCCCCGTGGTGTATGATGAGATTTGCAACCGCAAGCTGCACTTCAGTGTCTACGACTTTGACCGCTTCACCAGCCACGATATGATTGGCGAGGTGGTGGTGGACAATCTCTTTGAACTCTCTGATCTATCCAGGGAGGCTGTGGTGTGGAAGGATATTCACGCGGCAACTACGGTGAGTTGGCGCTTACACCAACACACTGCCAAATCCTCACATATGTGAACGTTCTTGCCACAAAACACGTAGCGAATCGGAACATATACTGTTTTTAGAAAGGTCTAAAGATGAAGTATTGCACTGAATCACTTCTAGGAGCCTGAATACATCAACAACGTTCCACGAAAGTGGCAGGTGGAACACATTGCATAATTCAAATGCTTTGGGAAATGCATTTCATCAGCCAAACACCCACACACATTTTCCAGAAACTGCTGGGTATTCTACCAATTTAAATATAGCAACAAAATAAAATTATTGGATCACAACATATATGAACTCTTTGTATTTGTAAGAAGCAATCTGTTCTCAAACTTTAAATTATTTACACAAGGTATACAGTTATAGTGTACTGTAGATATTTTGTCCTTATATGAACTCAGAATCCTTTTCACTGCTACAATAACACTTCACGGTTTACTCAACAGCCTCTGATTTATTATTTATGACCATTTTCATTGTGATAAACAATGACCCATTGTTCACATTAGCTTGTGGAGGCTGTATTAATAGCAACATAAGAAGTATGTATTTAGTTTTGCATACAGACTGACTGTATTTTCTATTGGTGTTTATTTATTGGCTGTTTCTTAAAAGCATTTAGGATTGTCAAAATTTATTTTTTAATCTGTTCATTTATAAAAAGGATTACACGTCCCACCTTTTGGAGCTTCATGGCTACTTTTAAGTATTGGAAAGAGATAATCGTGCATCAATCTTGTGTGCCTTCTGTACTCAGAACAAGTAAGATCAAGTGGCTTGCTACAGTATGCTAACACTGGCTCATAAACTAGCACAATAGTGTCTGAACATATCTGTAATTTTTCTCCTGAATTATTAATTAATTACAGCAAAATGTGGTACGTCTTATGTATCACTATGGAGCACTGTAATCTGCATCTTGTTTAAATTTAGATATCAAATCTTGAGGATTATAGAGCCGTGGTGAAAGAATCGACTCTTTTCGTGCTCTCTAGTTGCTCACTCAGTTCAAACCCCATGCAGAGCAGGTTTTTATTATTTTTTTTTTTTTTACATTATAGTACATACAAACGAGCCACAACGGACTGCTGGTTTTACATAATGTGCGCTAATCTACAGTACAAAAAATAGAAACAATATTGCTTTCGATTGAATTCATTTCTAGGCAGCCCAAAGAGCAAAACTAAAGATGCATTCATTCATAGTGCTGGAGCATTTACATGTCAGTTGAGGATCATTTGAGTCATTTCTCAGCCCTACTCGTGAAGCCAAGAATAAAGTTATATGTACCTCCTATAACTGCAGGCCATAGATTACCCTGAAAACTTCCTCCTGTGTTGTTACACCTGAGGGAAGCTTCAGTTTCTTTGTGGAGTTACACTACAGGTTAAGGTGTTGGATGGATCATTCTCAGAGTGTGCATGTGTGTGATAGAGAGCTCTTATAGCATTTGCAGCATTTCCAAAAGTTTGTGAGAAGAAGTGGGCAATTCCACTACTGATTTGACTTAAAAAAAGAATCTTTCTATACAGTGATACATTTGACTGATATTTGAAGTCACAATTTATACATGCATGTGCTGCTATATTTATACAGATTACAATAATATGAAAACTCCAACAAACCAGAAAAGGGTAGTCTTCGATATAACTTTGCTCACTTACTAAGAAAATTATCCAGTGCAGCATTGCTTTCAAAGGCTGCTGCTAGTGTAGCAAAAAATCTAATCATTCATTACAACTATTAAGAAACTAGTGACCAACAGCTGGAAGATGAGGGAATAGCAACAAATAAGAATAACAAGGTCTTTATTTACTGACCTGTTTACTCCTTTGCTTTGGCATTCTGTTGTCTTTCTTTTGTCCTCCAGGAGAGCGTTGACCTGGGAGAAATCATGTACTCGTTGTGCTACCTCCCCACAGCAGGGAGAATGACCCTAACAGTCATCAAATGCAGAAACCTCAAAGCCATGGACATCACTGGCTCTTCAGGTAACCCGACAGCAAATAAGATGTGGCTCACATCAAAAGCACAAGCTGAGCCATAAATCAATCTTAGCTGAAACGAGACAACAGGTGGCCAGTGAGAAAAAATTAATGAAAGTATTACACCATAGGGCATTACGTGCCTCAGCTGTATGTTCAACTTTGAAAATGGAAATAGTTTGCATTTTGTACAAGCTCTCCTCCTTAGCATTCGTTTTATTCGTTTCTGTTGACATCATCCCATTTAACTATAATTTCACAAATGAACAAACTGTTAAATGACAGTAAACATGTCTCCCAGACCCTTATGTGAAGGTTTACCTGATATGTGACGGACGAAGGTTAAAGAAGCGAAAAACAACCACCAAGAAAAGCACACTTAATCCAGCGTACAACGAGGCCATCATCTTTGACATTCCCCCGGAGAACGTGGAACAAGTCAGTCTGTCCATCATGGTGATGGATTATGATCGGTGAGTCAAGCAGCATAGATACTCTATATACATTACATGCTAACGTGCTAACTACAATTCAGCTGACGAGTAACTGAGGTCAGTTACTGTAGCCGATGAACTTCCAGTTTCTTTTCGATTCCTTTATTTTAAATGCGTTTTACTTTAGTCATGATTTTGACACTAGAAGCTTTACTATGTGCATCCAAATGTGTCTGTTCTGCTACTAACAGGGTTGGACACAATGAGGTGATTGGTGTGTGTCGCACCGGGCCAGATGCTGAAGGTCTTGGACGGGACCACTGGAACGAAATGTTGGCTTACCCGCGCAAACCCATCACACACTGGCACGCTCTGGGAGAGGTACAGACACTTCTTTTATCTCAGACTCTGTTCTATCCCCCAGTCTCCAAGAACTCATATTTACACAGCTTTCTAGAAGCTCCTGAATGTGACATTGACCAGAACAGATTCTGTGCAATGCAGTGCAAAGCAACAATAAATTGTCAAATCTTTGTTGGGTGAATCAGCTCTGACTGGTTGAGCTTCTTCCTTCGTTATTTTTGTACTTTGGTTTTTCTTATTAAGCAATATACCTATTTTTCATTTAAAATTAGAAAACAGTAGAAAATCTGATGAAAAATGAACATCAAATAGTGAAAATTTCACATTTCACAATTAACATTCAGTTAAAAAAAAGATCTGAAACCTAATCAGCATCTAATTTTCTCTTGACCTGCTATTACTCTTCGACTTTTGATATATGAGGACATAGAAATCTTGGTTGGTTTTTGTCCAGTCTACTCTTTCTTAAACATCTGGTTATATTTTCCCACAAACAATTAGCTTGGAGGGATATTTTTTGACATTTTGGGAAGTGTTATTAGCTTTCTTGCCAAGAGTCAGATGAGAAGATCAACAATAATTTAATCTCTGTGCGTTCACTAAAGAGATGGCAAATGTGTTTCGCAGGGGAAACAGCTAGCCTGGGCTGGTAAAAGGTGCTTTCCAACATCTCCAATACTGTCTTACCTACATGCTGCATTTGTGTATTTTACTCACATAGAAATGAAAAAAACCAACAACATCAGGACCAAGTGCTTAGGCAGCATCTCAGAAGTCATGTCCTCATAGAGAAGTTGCCGGATTTGCAAACTGCAAACAAAACCCAGCTGATTCTCGGATGCTTCAGTGTTTGGTTTGCTAGTGAATAAGATACCATGTGTAACTTCTGTAAAACTGTTTTACAGTTGCTAGAAGGCTAACTGTCTCCCCCCTGTTAATGTAATCTCATATTTTACATTTTATCAATGTTTCTTCCTCTTTTGCCACACCCACTCCCCATCTGACGAATAGGAAAAGACAGGTGATTACCCATTTTCAGTGGTAAAACTACTTTATATGCTTTGGTAAAAACTGTGATCACAGGCAAAACCCATGTCCTCTGTAGCTCTAAAAATATATATTTTTAATAATTTGCCTCATTGCATAAAGAGATGGGAATACAGCCACCTTGACTTAGGTTTATTATTCATATATCTATTGTTGGGGATAGTTTGTGTTGTGAAAAATGGAACATAATGCATTTCATACAATAATAACTTTATAAATAATCCTACTATGACACCCCAGGTACAGCAAGAGACATCTAGGACAGGACAGGTTGTCCAGCCAATGGAGAAGCAGGAGGCTTTAACACCTGCTCACAAGCTCAATAGGGTGTGTTGGGAAGTTTCAAATGGAAGCCATTTTGTGCAGAAAGTTTAAGTGTTGAAAACATACGAAGCAAACAGACAGGAGGATTTTGCTGTAGAGGTGGTTTCACAGGTGTCTAACAATGTTGTGTTAGTTTGTGAAGGTGAAACTCCGTCGATCAACGCCGCCTTATTCTACTTTTATCTTTCTTCCCCACTGTGCTAAATGCTGAAATCCACTGTAATTGCCTTGAACCCAAGCTGACTACAGCCACTTTTTTTACAGCCAACGTTCAGGCCAGCAGGGGGTGTGGGATTCAGACTCAAAGGGTAGATTTTAAGGCTTAAGACCACATATTGTTATATAGCATACAGATCATATTCCGTTACACAGTTAAACTTTTTTTGTCAACATTCAGCAAAGTACACTGATGCTGTATCTTGTCACTGCCGGTGTCAAAGTTGTTGCAGACCTCAGCATGACAAAAGTACAAAGTACATTGACAAGCTCCTAAATCAACTTCACCTGCAGTTCTCTCAGTGCACACTTAACAGATAAAGTAAGATCATCAACATATGCGCGCACACACACACACACACACACACACACACACACACACACACACACACACACACACACACACACACACACAAAATAAGACAATGTCAACAATGCCACTGCAAGTGTAAGAGGAGATTTTAAGAAGTGAACAACTGATGTGGATGATGTGCAAATGAGAAAGTATAAATACATTACAAATCATTATAATAGTTTATAAAATACCTTATTTTTTACACCACATCCCTTGTGTGACGATCTGGCTCTGGTGCTTAATGTGACCATTTTGCCTATGATCACAGTACATCCTGAGTACTATAGAAATAACCTGCTTAGTTACCACAAAAGGACGGCAAAGCCTCTATAATGTGTTGTGTTTTGTGACATTTTACCTTGTAGTGGCCTGGAAGAGCAGCAAGCTTTGAGAGTCAAGGTTCGTGTCCTTCACCCAAACCTCCTCAGACACCTTGATGATCACAGGTAGAATAACACCACCCCTGTAAGACACCAAACGTTCGTTCAGAGATGCTGAGAAGTTGTGTTGCCTATGAGTCTCTTGTGAGCATGTTGTATGAAATTGGATTCATTCCGATAAGTTTCTTATATGTTTAAAAAAACAAAAACACAGGTTGTATTGAAATTGTTTTTATTCATTCGTTCAAACTCCAGTTCTTCAAGTGCTCTACAGAGCTGGCTATGCACAGCACTCACTGTCCTTCAATTCAAGAGTTTGTTTTTCATACATCTGCTTTGAAACAGTTACACAGACCACATGAATGGTATGCCTCACTGCAAGAAGTCCTCTGTGTTTCACTAGCAGCTTTATCAACCTTTTCAATATTTTTAGCAACGTTTTCTTTCTGGCCCAAGAGCTTTTTAGTGAGTTAGCAATTTTTTTTTGAAATGGCACAAAGTCAAAGGGCTACACCACTTGATAGTTTAAAATTTTAAAAACAGTCAATAAATCCAGTGAGTCTTGATCCAGGATTTGGTTGAAGAATGTGGGTAATTAAGCATCTACAAGGGCTGGGTAAATCTCTCTTAAAATTCATCAGTCACAACTGTCACAGATGTGTAAAAGCAGCCATTAATCGGCCGTTGTTACCTGCGGATATTGGAAAAGTCAACAGGACTCTCAGATTTAGAGAAACTGTAGCAAATAAACGTAGCAAACATATGCAGGGTGTTTGAAATAACCTGGCAAGACTTTGAACATATAACATTTTTGTGCACACCAGATGAAATTGAACTAACAACATATAGAGATTAGTTAACTTTCTTAAATATAATTAAACTGTTGTTTACACTGAAAATGTTGCAATGTGGTTGAAACTAAAAAGTGAAGCAAACGTTAGCATGTCTGACTAGCTAGCTTACTGCCTACAGTAGCAAGCTAACCTAAAAACTGTCCCATAGACTGACTGTGTAGTATCCCCCACGTTGTGGAGTGAATCTGGGGAAGTTTCAGCCAAAGTTGTCTTCTGACACAGAATTACATTTACCAAACACGGTTGGTTAGTCCTCATCCTAAAAGCCTTTTCTGAAACATACAGTTTGAAAAGCAGAAATCTAACCTCTGTCTTGCCTTTACCAAGTGCAGGTCTGTAAACCAAACAGTTAGAATGAAATAGATGGATTTTACATTTTTCCTTATCATAATAAAGGACTAACTAGCTCTACACTGATATACACGAACATGATATCATGTAAGGAGCCATCAGGTTCTGGTCAGCTTTACACATTTAAAAGTCAACCGGAGATGGCATTTTTAGCTAACTCATGAAGCTAATGTTAGCTTAATTAATCTGCTAGCTACAGCTGATAAAATCTGCTTAGCGACAGATGTCATTTCAGCCGCCAGCTAGATCTATTTGCCAGTTTTTGTGAGCTTCTGTGTGAAATAAAGGACCCATTGTTACTAATAAAAATGAGTGTATTTCGAGTGGTAAATCTGCCACCGTTGTCACTGTAAACTGCATGATGTGCCATGTGAAAACGAAAAAGCTTGACAGGCACCAAAATACACAAAACACACAAAAATAGAGCAAAGTAATAGATAGTTATCAAATCTTATTTTAACCAAGCAACTTTTCCCCACCAGCTACAAATTCAGGGAATTATGATCTATAAAAGAAGATACACACTCAAACATGCAAATGTTTGCTTGCAAATGTTATATATATAGTTTCCATTAAGCCATATGAAATTAAGTTCAATGGATCTAACACAGAACATTGACTCAGCTTCTCTTTACATGAGTAATAAGAAACTAATAAGAAATCAACATAGCAAATAGAAAAAGGCTATGTACTGTTATCTTACTTGCACATGCATATAATTATGCTTTTTGTTTCTCCCCTGTGCTGCCCTTAACATTTAAAATAAATATTTTTACTTGTAGCATGCATCTCACCACTTTAAAAACACACGTATTAAGAGAATATGTAAGAAATAAATATGTTATAGTATTTCAAATTGCAAACTTTGTGTTTACATTTGTATATATACTTGTCCATGGCACTGTTTGTACATATCTAAAAGTGAAATTGAAGAAGTTATCGTAACCTTATGGAAATAGAGACATCACAATGTATTTCTATTGTTTGGTGATAATTTGAACAGCTCAGACGATTGTGATTGAGTAAAATTTATACACGTTCTGTAATAGTTGTGAGCAATTAGTCAAACTGGAGACCCAGTGAAGCCAACTCTATCTTATCAAGTGTCCATGTTTAGGAGATTAGAGTTTAAGTTCTGTTTGCATATTGGTTGAATTGATATTGAGCAACTGAACAACTGCAACTACTGTCATGATGTGTACAGTTTGTGATAACTTTTGTAACAATTTAAAGTTAACATTTGGAATATGATTTATTGTATCTGTTTCATATGTATTTTAACAAAATAAATAAAAAATGACGAGTCACAGTATGTCTCTCTTTGTCTGGTTTTTGAAACAGCATTTACTAACAGCATCACACTATAGCAAAAATCTGTTCCATTAGCTTCTCTACCTTAAGGGGTTTTCTCATAGAAAGTTTATTAAATCGGTCTGAAACATGTTCTTTGGGTTTTCTCTCCAAATTCCAAGTTGGATGGATATCTGCAAGTGCACAAGATAAATGTAGGATTATTTTGTTCAACAACAACAACAACAACAAATCTCATGGGTCTGTGATATCAGCTATAAGGACTGGACATGTCATACAGACAGAAGAGGTAGTTAAGTCACATTAGGCGGGATCTGCCCGTCAAACAAAATGGGGATTTCTTAAAAGTAATGCATTTCAACACTGGGAAATAGTATAATGGTGTATCCTGACAAGTGTCATCGCTGGACACATTTGCTCCCTGGATCTGCAAACCTTGATCACTTATGGGGTTTGTTTAACTTTAGGCAACGTTCCAGGTGTCATCTGGCAAATATGGTCACCTTTGGTGCCAAACTCTAACATCATCCAGTGTTGGGCAATCAAACCTGTGCAAGTGCACATGCCAGGTAGAATATGTTGTAACATGGATGGCACGACTCTACTGGGATCATTAGGAAGAAGACTTAAATTGTTGTTGGTGAGATACAGCGTGTTGGAAGTCAGACTGGACTTCCTGGCTCCTGCACCGATCAGCTTGAATTGGCAGCATAAATTAACATCAGTACGGTTGCAGCATTGGTTGGTAATAGTCAACAAACACAGACTAGAACACTGCAGTGGTCCAAAATAGTACAAATAAAGCGAGGTGGAATTCACATTCAGTCTGGGAGTGAAAACAGCGTGTCACCTTGCTGAACTCTCCGCACCTGTGTCCTAAATAGTGGACAAAGTTCACGCACACACTGTGAGACAACACAGTCAGCTTAATAATGGTTGGTTCACATGTTGTCTGATTCAGCCTTATTGTTAGTGGCTTCTCAAAATGCCATCAAGATAATAATTAGAATAACATTTCCCTTTCGCTGGAGGTGAGGGTAAGAAGTGTTGTCTGCATTTAAAATAGCTTAATTACACACACAGAGTGCTGAACAGCATTAAATAAAAAGGAAAAAGAGATTTCTTGTTAGCTTTCTCTACAAATGCAGAGCAGCATTTCATTTTATAGTCATTACAGATAGTGGCATTTACAAGTGGGATAAAATATAACCGAAGTGGTTAAGTAAAGTAGACCCAGTCTTTCTCCTTCAATCACTGCTAACGCTCGAGCTCAAGCAAATAATAAACGTTAGATAACCACTCCTTTGACGCGACACAAGGCCCTGAGTTTGTGAGATGCTTTTAAGACCTTGAAGACAGAATAAAAAAAGCTCATCAGATAGATGTCCCCCTCTATCCCATCCTCCATCTGTTTGATGGTGAAACATGAAGAGAACATTTTGATCTGTCGTGCAGCGTGACACGCATCACAACTGCCTTTTGATCCATATTATTGGATAGAAACAGACAAAAGGGGGATGTTGCATTAGTTTCCCTGGCAATGAAAGCTGCCCACTCGTTGATCGCTAAACCCGTATTTATAGCGGAGTCGTATCTTCGGTTAGGAAGAGCTAATAGCTCCACGTGGTGATGCATGTGATTAAAGCCTTGTCATTTCCAGGATGCTTGTTTGTGCTGGATATTTAACAAGACTATTCTAAGAAGATTTAGGAGGAGATTGGACTGGCCTCGTGGCTAGCATCAACAATGCACCTGCAGGATTAGTCCACATAGTCCAGATGATGGAAAATAAAGATGAGAGCTTCTTTCAAATTCTACTCTTTGAAGACATATCTTGTTTAGAATAATGGCACCCTTGTAAGACCTTTAATTACCATCACTGGCTTATCAAAGAGCCTCAACGATGACAATATGATAAAACCTTCATTCCTCCTTTTCATTTAAAAATCAATAGTCTGCATATTAAGATCTGTTCTTAAATATCAATTAAGACCAAGGAAGAGTCATCATACACGTCTGGTTTGTATTTATTACATTTCCCAGACAGTGGCACTTCACTTCTCTCACAGCTGAAGATGTCAGTGTGCACAGCCACAGACAGGTCTGACTTTAGTATAGCTCGAGTTGAAGAGTTGGATACAAAGGGTCAAAGATCAACTCGTTAATCACAAGGTAGCGGGGGCTCGTTCTATTCTAAGAACAATTACAGTTAAAGGAGTAAATGGACAGACAGTTATGTAATGCCACCACCCATTAAAACCTAACGGACGGTTTTATGGCCTTCAGTGTCTCAATTAAAAAATATGCATGGCTCTCGGGCACGTGTTGATGCTTAGAGTGCATCTGATAGGATCTGGGTTACATAATTAAACTTTAAAACTTATGGTGTAAATGTTTTCCAGCAAATATGCAAATGGTGTATGATTATTGTATTAAATGTAATTCCATCGCAGTCATGGAAAGCACAGACACGTGCTAATTTTCAATTCAATTCCTGAGAGAGTTCTGTTATACCATCTTGATAGGTCATCTCCATGCATTGAATGTAAATCCCCCTGACATCCTGAAACATCTGTTAAGAGCCAGACGTAGCCTTGTGGTTGCTTAATGATTTCACTGCCTGGTATTAGAAGCTGGTCCACATCTGGACACTGATCGTACATTGACAGCCCTCTCCTGTCTTAGTATGGAGAGTGAATAATGCCTTAAACTCTTAGCTAGGAGCGGTTGGGACTTGCCTGGAAGCGTTTAGCAGAGAGATCAAAGACAAAAACTGTTACCGGATCTTATTTGGTCTTGTCAGTTGAAGGATGTTTAGCTGCATTTTAATTTTAATCAAGTAGCTGCTTGAAAAATTCACGGTTAGATTGCTCTGGTTGCATATTTCTCTTTGCACTTGCAGTCTGTTATCATTAAAATAAAACACCCAGCAAGCATCTTTAAATAATTGTGAGTATAACTTCAAGGGAACAAAACTGAGAGCGTCTAAAGCTGCTAAGTGTCAAATGCAGTGGAACCAGCTGTCAGAGAAGTTGCAAAGCTTGCTTTTTATAAAGCAACAGACAGAGGCGACATGGAGGAGAAACATATTGATGTACTTGGCTATAAATAGATGTCTTTCCCCATGGGTAAGAGTGCAGGAATCTTCTCTCATTACTCGTCCTCCTTCAATTGATTTGTCTTGACAGAAATGTCCAATAACCATGACGTGGATTCATATTTAGACCAGCAGTTGAACCTTTTAACCTAAAAGTGTGAATGTTTAAATTGTGGCATTCAGAGAGCCCCTAAAGCAAGCGTGTTGTAACTATATTTTAAGTTTAAAAACAATAGAGACAAAGACACATTCCCAATTCAACTATAGGCTGATGTTGTGGCTTCTTCCTGAGAAAACATGTGTTGTCCTTCAGTCTGCCATGGTCTCAATACTACAAGACCTGCGTGCCCCGGATGCCATTGCTATGGAGACGAAACCAGTCAGAGGCGCAAATCAGCGCAGTAGATATTTTCAAAGGGCTTTGCAGTGGTGAACACAACACTGCACCATGGTTGATTAATTCATCTGAAATGTACCCAGAATCCAAACGTGAATTGATTTAAGCTGCAGAATATATTGTTAGTTTACACGACAGAGTGATCTGTTCACTTCTGCCCACCATTAGTGGCAGTAACAGAATTGTAAGATTTAAGATTACATTGTTTATTGCAGAAAATGCACTTATTTAATATATATAATATATATAATCACATATATATATATATATATATATATAATATATATAATCACATATATATATATATATATATATATATATATGTGTATAATATATATATATTATATATAATGAAATTAATCAAAGTGAGTATTCCCGCCTTGCCAGAAATAAAGCCTTTTAAGGCCTCTTAAAGACTTTCTACCCGGTGAGATCATCCCTGCTGCTCCGTTTGCGTCTGATACCCTCTGACTCAGACTTGTATTAAGCCCTGTTTCAGAATTAGTCTGAGAATGGTAATTAAGACATCGTGAGCGCCACTGCAATAGGATACAAGAGGCTTCACTGTGGCTCCAACAGGTGTGAGCAGCGGTACTATGATCAGCGGCGTCACAGTGGCGGGAAGACATGGTAATAACAGGCTGGGAGGAGAAGGGTCGGTCGAACAGGCCACTCCAGCTGCTCTGCTGATTTACATGGCGAGCAGAGACGGAGGAGTCAGCGTGAATCACCCCGAGAGACGGAGGACGTGAGCTTGAATCTAAATGCCGCCGTTGATCAGATGACGCTCCGTCACAGGTATGGCTCATGCAGCAGCACAGCGATTTCTAACCAGAGAAGACAAATACAATTGTACAGATCTCTTCCTACAATGAGTGCATGCAGACACACAAACACACAGATATTGTCTCCAGGTGTGCTATTCTGCGAGCTTAATCACCGGCCCGCTCATCATTTGCAACCAGCTTACCAACATACACACTGCCTAACTCACAAAGCCCCACAATTTAACATCATATTATTAAAAAGGACGTTATTACACCAGGTTCGCAGCTTTGTGAGGTTATCATTTTCATTTGTAGTCTTTGATTCTTTGCAGTGAGGGAAAGTAAATGTAAAAAAGGAAGTGGCTGGTACGGGAGTGACATGCTAACATCCTCATAATGACAACATAGCAGGTGTAATGTTTTCCATGTTCATCAACAACAGTAATTAGCACTAAACACAGATTCAACAGCTGAGGCTCATTAGCTTTGCAGCTATAAGTTTTGGACAAACTAACATTTTGATAAAGCACTAGATGCAAATTCAGGTTATTATAATTCATCCTGTGAGAATCAAAATACTGCCACATTTTATGGAAATTCATCCAATAACTGTCAGGACATTTGACTTTGGGTCAAAGTGGCGGACTGACTGGACTGGCAAACCAACCAACTGACATTTGTTATCAAAAGAGAAGTCTCGTCTATCAAAACGCACCAAAGTTTAACATTAGAGCCATGTGACCTCCACAATAAACAAATACCTCTTGAGACAGAAGCTTTTTGCTGTTTCAAGCGTTGACGTTTAGTTTAAAACCACATCCCACACACATATAGCTGTTTCCCAATACTACCTTCTGCAAACAAAGCCACCATTTAGTATCACGAGTGAATTTCAGTATCGGATTGAAATTTGCAACATGAGTTTCTCATCCACTCATAGACCTGAAACTGACACTCTGCGTTCAAGATAACAACACCGGCACAGTGTTGGTTTTAACGCCCAGTCAGCCCCAGAGTTCTTGTAAATACACGAACATCACATCACAAACTCCACAGTATTTCCCAGTCAGTGTCGACTGCAGCCAGCAGATGTGTGATGTCAGTGTTGTCTTTGAGTTGTTTTTCCATGAATGAACAGCCTGCGCTCCTACACTCCAGTTGTGAGTCATAGTTTTGACCTGCCTGGTGTCCTTACAATGTACTTGTGGGCGCCACCGCCAGGAAGGCGTTAAGTACTGACTGCATGGGTTTATATTTATAGTCTTTCCCAACGATACATGACGAAACACACACACACACACACACACACACACTAGAAATGACTCACTCACAGATCTTGTGTATATAACAGCAGTATAGCATCTTATAGTCCAATGCATTTTCAACATGAACAGGAACACGGTCAAAGAGCAATCTTTCTTAAGTGCCAGGAGGTATTATGGCATTATTGTCTAGTCTTGAAGTGGATGTGCATTTAAATGTGTCTATTAAAGCATGAACCATGTGCTCTTCACTGTACACAATTAAATTACACCATTCAGATCCCAGAACTCAGTCTGACCTGCCCCTTGGTTTGATGGTTTGTATCTTGCCACCCATGATCACAGATGAGGACCACTACGAGGGGTTGCAGGATGATTGCTCAGTCATGATTAGAAAAGTCTAAATTCTGATTAAAAATTGATGTTTCTCTAACCTCTAGACGTACCCTTTCAGGACCATACCATTAAATAATCTGGCAACAAATCAGAGGAAGACGGTGATTCTTTACTGATAGACATGCACAAGCCGAAAAGGTTGGGAACCACTGATTTGAACAGTGGACAGGTTTGTTAAGTACCAAAATTCGTATGCAAACAATGAGTCAGTCTGTAAAAAGGGTCACCAGAGATCTTCTTTTCTCTGAAGATTGAAGGTTTTTAATTGAAGGACGACTCTGCAAAGGTTAAAAAAGCCTTTCATTAAATCAGTCCTCTGATTTTCTTTTAACCTCTTGGTTCAAAACTTTAAATGTACAAAAAAGACAGAGGTTGTCAAACATTGAAACACAAGCAAGTAAAATGTGGGTGAGCAATGTAATCTGTGCGTCATGTTTGAGCAACGGGTGCTACATAAAGCCCACCTGGCTTTACAGTCAAAATCACCCAAATGCACATTTATGCTAGAAAAGTAAGGCTTAAGCTGCATTGATTAAACACTTCATTTCTAAATGTAAATACAACTCATTAATTTGGATTATTTTTGGCCTCCAAAGATTGATTAAGGTTATTGCTTTCCAGGTTTATATGTGTATTCTGTATGTTTGATGTTTAATTCTTAACTGCTGCAAGGCAAGTTTCTCTTGGGAACAATAAAGTAAAATGAATTAAAGTGAAGGTATCGTATGACCTTTACATCGTTGGGGGAATGGGTGGGTCTAGCAAGACTGCAGTACCAGCCAATAAGCGTAGTGGCTCATGAATAGCAACTTTTACGTTAACGAACATCCCAAAAGGCTATTTTTCGGGGGTGGAGCTCTAGAAACCAAATAATCATTTTGTAAAACCAAACAACTTTTGGTGAATATTTTAAATATATTAATATATTAAGCAGCAGCAGAGATCAAAACACAGACAGCATCTTCAGATCAAGCCACTTGATGGCTGAGTCTCCACTTAAAAGGGTCTGGTTAAGTAGCACAGTAGGTAAAGATCATCTGTTGCTCATCTAGACTATATCATGGACTAACAGCTACATTCCAGACACTAAAGCTATGTACTCATGAAGTTACTCTCTAAGGGTTGCAATGAGGTGCTGATAGGATGCATGGTGACATCAAATCTTTATATGGCCAGAGGGTTCAGGGCTTGAAAACTTACAGGATGCTTAGGAGGTGCGGAGATTAATGCCCTGTCGGATAGGCTAAATCTTTTTTATACCTCTGGCCGCTACCAACTCCCACCTCAATTTAGAGGAGGTTGGAGATAAGCCCAAACGGCACTGTCTCCAGGGCAGGCTAATTTATCCACAGGCTAAAGCTGGAGCGCTGGCATTTCTCTAAGCTTGTTTTCCCACTGGCATTCTGTGTGCAAGTGTGTGTTTCTAACAGGACAACACACTGAAGTCTGTTTGCCACAAAGAAACCACATACCAGCGAGGCTAACAACAGCCTCAAGTATGAGTTTTAATGTCTTTAATTTTTACTCAACCTGTGAACACACTCCTAATATAATAAGCTGCTGCGTGGCAAAAATCATCTCTTGATTATTATTGTAGAGTACCCAATTCTGTACTCTGTATTCTGAATTAATAATATAATAGGCACCACATTAACTACTTCTGTTTACTGGAGTGATTAATGTGCCAATTTAAGTCCCGCCAGTGGTGGAGGAAGTACTCAAATACTGAAGCAACAGTAGCACTATCACACTATAATAATACTTCAAAGAGAAGTATTTACAGGAAAATATACTTAAAGCGGATATAATCAATATTTTTATAATAACAATGTAAGAATCTGAAAGGAGTCACTTTTAGTGATGCACCTGCGGAAAATTATCAACTCAATCTGCAGCTTTATAGAGAGTTTCAGCTGTTTTCAGTGACAAAGCTTTAAAAACCCACTGTACACTACCTGCTCAGCAGCAAACAGCAGACGGACGCAGTTAGAGACTAGCTGGTGAACAAAGTATTGGAGTATGAACTATTAAGCAGCTAAAGAGCCTGATTTCTCTCAGGAGTTGGTAGAAACCAAAAACTGAGCTCAGTGGAAATTGGATATTGGATATTGGACTTTCATTCATCAGGTGGACAGAAGCACCACTCCAAATGATTAATAATGTTTCTCTGTTGCTGCTGGAGTTTGCTAACATGTTGATGTGTCAGTGTTGTGTTAATAATTAGTTTCCCCTATTCTATTACTAGATTGTTTTTATCGATACATGTAAACAGCATTTCAATGATGTTGCTGATATGTGGAACTAATTAACATACTCTCTACTTAATATACTGTATTGGGTAGTTTAATTCAGGGTTGAATAGTTCAAAAGTAATCAATAATTCCATCAATAAATCTCAAATATCCTCAGGTTTGAGCTTCTCAAGCAAGGATTTGCTGTTTTTTTCTGTTGCATATGATCATCAACTGACACATAACATCTGGGACAATGTGACACATAGATTTTTTTTATCATCTCTGGATGTAAAAATGTCCTTTGCACCACAACGAGCTCAAACCGAAAACCACTGAAGCTCACAGGAGTTTGCTGCATCACGAAGCGAATGAGTCTGAAAATGTGTTTTTATGTCTCATGGTGTTTACCAACAGGCATAATCCAGTTTAATTCTCATTAAAGGAAATCGTAAATAATTAATAGGATCCATGAGCGACAGCCATTAGGCTGGATACTGTGGAGTTAAATATACACTGAGGCACACAGACGTGAGAGATTTAGACATTAGGAATGAATCAAGAAAGCCATCACTTGTATTGTTTTGTTCTTCCATGGCTACATTTACATGCAGGCAGTCAGCTCAACCAGCTGTTGTTTATCTTCAGGTTATGGTCTCATATGTGTGCATATATTTACATCAACTATTTTTGTAACTATGTATCCACTGTGTGTGAATCAACTAATTAAACCATAGATAAAACAAAAAAACCTTTACCTTGCACCAACTTGTAAGGAAAATATCTGGCTCTTTGGCTGCCAAATTTTTTGTTTTCTCCATCAGCTAGTTGCTAAAATTAACTGCTCGTTTGTTTGGTGCTGTGCACAGTGGGTTCATCGGAGCAGCTGTCTGCTCCTGCTGCAAACAGGTTGGGAATGTGCGAGCCATAAATGTGCAAGCCATAAAACCCAAAACAATAAACTAAAAGAGGCTCAGAAGAACTGTGGATTCCCTACTCCTGAAGAAAAGGGACATTAAAGAATATGCTTTGCCGTGCAGACAGACACAACAGATAACTCAGTATAGATCTACACAACTCTATCTAAAGTACAAATGTCTTGTGGATAACTTCCTGGTCAGAGTTGAAAGTGTGACACAGGATCATCTAGTCTCTGCTGGTTACTAATGAGCAGACAACGACCCCCTGGTGAGCCTGCAGCTGCTGCTACTGATGTACACACACACACACACACACACACACACACACACACACACACACACACACACACACACACACACACACA
>JAVQJD010081807.1:0-30496 GCA_036023655.1 Nannoperca australis | reverse complement strand
TGGCATCCCGGTGCCAGGCGCCATGCGCAGTGATCGAGCGGCAGTAGTCGAGAGCGGACGAGTAGTGATTACGTAGGGTATTTGTACGGAAATGGCGTAGTGACGTGGATGACGTAATGTGGGTGTGCTCCTGCTCCCGAAATCCGCTAAATAGCAACAATTATTAATTTGTACACCTCTCATATGACGGAAGTGACGATTTACTCTGTAAAACCTGCATTTTATTGTGGAGTTTTAGTGTTCCTTAACCATCTAAATGTTTCTTACTACCCTTTATATTCTGCATTGACAATGTTAAAATGACACCGGTGGAATAACGATACAAATCTTTCACGTCAACACCTTTAATCCAAAAAACCTTGGTGTCAGACCCGTCTCAGCTCACCTGGTAGAAGCCGTACAGGTTGTGCAACTCCCGGTGCTCCCAGCCCCCACAATGCACTGCGTCTTTTGGCATTGTCTGCTCTGGCCCGTCGAACACAGACGGCTCGTTCATATCATTCCACACAAATAAGGACGGCGTTGAACCCTGCATCAGACAGAAACACAACAATAGCTGTAAAACTTCATTATATGACACTGAGAAGCCACAAAGAAAGAAACAACAGATCAATCAGGGATCAATTTAGTCCTTCTGTTTAAGATTAAACCTTATTGAACCACATCAGATATGTGGGTTATTTTTACACTTACCTTGTACTTATCCAGGCCGAAACATCTGGAGTACCACGCTCGAGTGTCAGGGCTGCTGAAGTCAAGGTAAGAGGACTCACCTATGAGAAGTTCCCAATTAAAAAGAAATTAAAAAAGATTTGTTTGTCTGTACTCTGCGTGGAAGAGATCAAAATCTCTCTGTTTTGTTCAGAAATTAGGTTTATTTTTTCGTCAGCCGAGACTTTTCAAAGTGTCTTGTTTGTTAAGAGTTCATTATGTCATTTTAGATCCAAACTCCAAATATTACCCGGCCAGCATGAGCCCCGAAAGATCTGCCCCTCTCTGTGTTTGACAAAATGCCCTCCGTCTCTGGCCTCACAGTACAGCGACCAATCAGGATCAGCCTTGATGTGGGGGTCACTTATAACAACCAACTGAAAGATAAGAAACATATGTACAGTGAAGTTTGTGACATATGACACTTGAAAAAGACGGTAAATATAAAGGAGCTGACCTTCCTCTTCTTCCTGTCTAGGTGGCGCTGCAGGCCGGCTGGTCTGGGGAAAAGGGCCGAGTCCCAGGTGAAATAACGCTTCCCGTCCGTGTGCTCGATATCCAGCCAGATCACGTCGTATGGGATGCCGTGGCGATCGAATCCAGCATCCACGGCCTTCACGTCGGCTTCATCGTTGTAGTTCCAGCGGCACTGGTGGTACCCGAGTGCAAACAAGGGGGGTAACGCTTGATAACCTGACAGAGGGAGCAGAAGAAGCAGTGTGGAGTCATAGTGATGGATAATGTACGGGCAGATTGTCAACATCACATAATTTAACATCTGGAGGATAAAATTAAAAGCAGTCAACAAAACTAGAGTGAAATGATACAGTATTATATAGTATTATTATTATTATCTTCTCTTCTTGCTTAATTTTCCCTCCATTTTTCATGACATCGAAACTATACAAAAAAGGATCAAATGAAATGAATACGTAACATAGAAAATGAATGTGTGGTTTAATATTAGACCGATATTACAGACAAATCTGACATCACAAGGTGAAAACGTCCATAATGAAGATCTTGTATGTCCTGTTCTCTCAGGTCTTGCTTTGTTTTTATGTGAAAACAGTTCACAGAACACACTCAGTGCTGCGAACACACCTGTCAGCTGAGCGTACTGGGAGAAGAGCTGCTGTGGACTGGGCCCGAGCAGAACCACGCAGTCAATCACACCACTCTCTGACAGCCAGTGGACGTCAGTCTGAGGCTGCACCCGCATCCTCTTCACTGGGGGCGTTTGGTCATCCTGGGTGAGGTAAGGGGTTCTCATTATATATCAATGTACATTTTCGCATGTCTTCTAAAATGCTTTATGCTGGAAATGGTTTCTCTAGTTTTTGTTTTATTGTCTGTTTGCATTTAGCAGGACTTGCAAGAGACACACAGGTGCTTTGCTGTTTCAATTTCCCCAACAAAGTCTTTTACCCAGCCTGGAGGTTCGATCCAAATCGCCTGCCTATCAAACTTTGAATGAACAAGCAACTGCTGAAGAGCTAAGATACTGTGTTAGAAGAGGGTTACCTGATGCTCAGGTGGGCCGTAATGAACGTTCACAAAGGTTTCAGAGGCATTCAGCCAAAAAACACCCAGAGTCCTGTCGGGCTTGTGGGCCACCAACAGCGGCACAGACCCGTACAGGCCGAGGCGGCTGTGCAACTCATAGGCAAAGACATCCAAGTTATACAGCCGATACGGTTCACTGTCTCTGTGAAAGGAAACGGATTAAAGACATGAGTACCAACTGAAGTTTTAAAGCTGTGGCTGGTAAAATGCATAGAAATACCAAATAAAGCACCTGGTGTCTCTGAGCTGGAGGCCGTCAGCGTGCTCTGGTAGACCGTACACATGGCTGAAGCCATGGATACTGAGGTCTGACCCAATGCTACTGGGACCTGGAGATGAACAACATGTTCTTATTCATTTATTTCTGTATGTTGATGATTAGCATAATAATCTTTCTAAATTCACCTTAATGGGGCTACGGTGTACCAAGGCTATTGGCTGGCTGTAGTCTTTTTATTTTTATTTTATGAATTCCTCTCTATATTTGTAAATGTGGTTATTATATAGTTTTAAAACGGTAAAACAGCAGAAACCAACCATTTGCTTTGACGTCCACAAACTGGCTGAAAGTCTCTTTCCATAATACACTTGTGTGGTCCTCTTGAAGCTGTCAGTGGAACAAAGTGAGCTTTTATAGTCCAGATTAGGCTTCAAGTGAGAGTAATATTACATTGGAGTTTGAACAACACTGGTATTCTCTTACCTCACTGCCATGAGATGTGGCCCTGAAGGCGACAGACACAAAGAAAATCTAATTTAATCATGTGGTGGTTTGTTTCCAGTACACACAACCCGTCCCTGAGATCCTCACCTGCGTGGATCCTGCAGGGCCTCGAACCACAGTTTGCCTTTAGAGTTGAACGTAACCATCTCTTCGCCTTCGCACAGGATCTCCAGTCGGAAAGGGAAATGCCACACACGAACCTGATGATGTCCTGAAGACCAAAAGAGGCTGACAGAGTCCTCAGACTGTCTCCCCACTCTCAACCTGCCAGGTGAGGAGGGGAAAAGTCACACATGTCGGGACGTAGTTCAAGTTTCTCGGTGCATGTAACATTCCGGGTTGGAAACTGCACCATTAAATTTAAAGTAAAAAATATAACGAAAGCTATTTTAAGATGCTGACCTTTTGACTTATCCACATGAGAATCACAGATGTGCAACACAACACAGACACAAAGCTTTTAGTGCATCAGAGAAAGGTCAAAGAGAGGAGGAGTGGATTTCTGTTTTGAGAACATGTGTAACTAGATATCTTAATGGAGGGATGACGCTGACGCAGCTCTTACTGTTCGCACTGTGGTTCCCCCGTTATCACATCTGGGACTCTGTACCGTGCTTTAATGGGCCGGACCTCGTCTATTAATATCCTCACAGTGTCGTTTTTGCAAGGTGACACAGACAGAAGCAGTTTGGTCTGAAAAGAGAAGTCAGAGTTGAATGCAGAATTAAAAAGAGTAGTTCAGATGTTATAACAAGCAAATGTGATTTACTGTAAAGTGGGAGATTTTATTTACATTTTTAACTACTAAAAGTTTTTTATATTACACAACTGCTACATATTAGCTAGCTTGGGTTAAATTAAAACAAATCTGAATTAAAAACAGCCTATTTCTGTTTGAAGATATGTATGACAATTCTTAATTTTAATCCTTAATAGAAGAAGATTTATCTCTCTTTCTGTACTACTGTGTAGTCGAACAAACAACACTGAAATGTGCAGCTATAGGATTTTTAGCCCCACAGACACAGCAGAAATATAGCAGTAACTTGTTTTTATTTATTTATTTATGGCAATGATTGCAAATTGCATCAAATCTGAATAAAGATATATCTCATCTTTGGTTTTGTTTTACAGTAAAACTGGTGTTCAGACCTGTGTGCCGGGCTCCAGCAGTTCAAAACGAGCCCCCTTCTCTGTGAGAACCATGGTGTCCAAAAGGGCTCGGTGCTGCATGTTTGGGCCCTGGATCTGTCGCCTAAAAACAAGAAGTGCCTTATAAATGTCACAGAGGTATTGACCCGATACGTGGCTTAAATCCTACTGAACACACACAAAGGTTATGTTCTGCAATGTATTATTCATTAGTTATTTGTGAACATTATAACATTGATATTAACATACTTGTAAAAACCAACATGGTCACTCCTCTTGAACTTTTCTTTCCCTTCATAATCTGGGACCACACTGAGAGAGAGAAACAAATATATAAGCTGCATCAAATAGCAGGCACAGGGCGGGAAACAAACAGTAACTGTTTAGTAGACAAACTCAAACTCCACAGACAAATCTGCTCACAAAGTACAGGTGCGTTTCGTTCTGCAGTGATGTAAACACGGGCCACCAGTCACTAGACATGATCAACACATTGTATGACATTGTGCGCCATAGAAGACCGGAGTACTTTGGCTTTCTTTACGCAGACTCCATGTGAAAAGCCAAAGGTCAAAAATAAAACGTGCAACTTGCTGCAGAGTGGCTGAAAACGGCATGTTGTTTATACCTAACAACGGGGTGGCTCACTTCCGCCATTTCGTGCAAACAGAGAGACGGGCAGCACCAGCCGTCAGCAGTCGTGTGGTCTTCTGGTATGAGCTTTGACTACATACTCTTGTAGATACGCTGTTTGACGCTGACATATACGAGGAAGCGACCACACAGAGGATATTAATACGTCAAGACAACCAATGCACCATCAACAACCAGACTTCCGGTGGGAATTTTCAAACTAAATTTCAAACATATTTGGTATTGTTTTGTTGTTGGCCTCCTAGCCTTCCAGGTTGATTTAGGGACCATCAATAAATTGCTGTAAAATACCTTTGTGTGGAGGTTTTTTATAAAAATAAAAAAATAAACTGGCCACATGCAGTCAGTACTTATTTTGATTGGAATTGTGTAGTTTGTTAATTTTACATAAATATGTTTTAAAAAAATAATGGCAGTGTTTTCATTAGCTTCCATGTATGTGACCTAGTAACCCAGTGATCTCTAGCAGACATTTCCACTACTACTACTAGAAAACAAGGGCTTTTTTATATTGAATTTTAGTGCTTCCTCAATTTTTATTTCCATTTTGTGTTTCTCCCACTTAGCAAATGGTTTGTGGTGGGGGTTTGAAGAAAGTGATAGCTTACCACGCAACATGCTAACATTAGCTAGCTAAAGGTAACATCAGCAAGGAAAATTTTGAAAAATGCACTTTTGCTATGTGATTTATTTTAAAAGCAAATGGTATTAATGAGACTACTTCTGGTTCAAAGCTATACATAGTTTGTGAACAGAAGCAAGTAATACGTCTATATTTAGTAGAATAATAAGGGGATAGTCTTATATCCAAGCTAACTGCCGTGCGAGTGTTCTGTCGCCATCTTGTGGTTGACAGCGTGAACAACAACAAGAAGCAACCCGGACCTGGATGCGGATACGAGTCTGACCTGTTAGTAGATGCACAAATGAAGATGCCAGATCCTCGGGCTCATCCGTTATGTTTGCTGCTTTTTGCACTAGTTTTCCGTCTCGGGACACCGGCAGAGGTCTCCGTATGGGATGTGGACATCAACTCGGTCAGTTACACCTTCAACATATGCGTTTTGTACGGTTATTATGTAGCCTGTCGTGCTAAGTCTTCCATAGCAGCTCTTAGCTTGGATAGCTAACTAGCCCTGAGCAACCCTGAATTCCACTGCATGTTTCTCCTTTTAGACACACAGCTTTGACAGTTCTGGTTTTGCTAGTCTGTCAACATGAGCCACGTATTCGGAATGAGCAAGTTTACATTACCCCGATATAAATGATCACTCTGCCTGTAACGTTACATTATGGTATTACTTCCTGCTAGTTAGCAGTACACCTCTTAATATGTTACCAGTGGAATTTCCTTAAAGACAGGTGATCTGTCAGGACACAATGTTATTTGCAGGTGTGTTACAGAGAAAAGTGTGAATGTACTTCTGCAAACAGATGTGTGATTAAAAGAAACGAAGGGCATTATGTCAGAAAACACAAGGCTAGCTGTCTTAAAGGTAGCTCAACCGGATATTACCTCAGATCATGACAGAAGATAAAAAGGTATCACAAAGTGACAAAGTACATTTATGTAAGTGCTGTTCTTAAGTACAACTCTGAGGTACTGTTTTATTTAGTATTTCAGCTACTATACCATTACTCCACCGCGTTTATTGGATAATTTAAGTCACTAGTTAGCTGCATGTTCAGATTGATAATACAGAATGTATTACTAAATTAATTTTGATGTAATATTATTGATTAAAATAAAACCCTGTTGATCTCTGGGGGGATGATTCACAAGCCACCCAGCAGATAAAGTTAAAATTAGCTCCAACTTTACCAGCTTCAGCATTAAAGTGATGTACACACTAATGCATAATTAATTA
Organism: Nannoperca australis; assembly: GCA_036023655.1. NCBI lineage: Eukaryota > Metazoa > Chordata > Actinopteri > Centrarchiformes > Percichthyidae > Nannoperca > Nannoperca australis. The sequence goes on along the minus strand of JAVQJD010081807.1, from coordinate 23,821 downwards.
GGATCCAATAATATGACATACATTCTTCTAACATTCTGCCTGTTGGGTACTTTTAGTACCTTTTGTACTTTTACTTAAGTACACATTTAAACGCATTACTTGGATGTTATTGGAGCCAGGGTGGTATGTGCTTTCAAGAAATAAACTGCAAATGTTTCCAAATGTGTTCTTGCCCCCATATGTGGTTGGAAAAAATGTAGGTTATAGTAAAAATCCATCAGAATATACTCCTGTCTGCACGGATGTGGTTACAACAAGGCTAAGTAAACCTCTCAGTAGTTTAGATATTTATAAGAAAACCTACAATTTGTTGTTGTTGGTTAATTTACCCCATATACATGCACTACATGGTTAATAGTGTGGTCTTTTAGCCAGAAGCTTGAGGTTACACACATGGAGGGAAAAAAATGTTAGTACATTATATTGATATATATATTGTTTGCATATAGCTCATGAATAATGACTCTGGCTATCCTCAGTTTGAGTGTTCATGTTTCCTCTCACGAAATAGCAAATACTTGTTTCGAGTCGTATCCTTATTCTTGATGATTTGCCTTGAAGTGGCTCCAAACGGGAGTGTTGATATTAATATGTCATCTCGCTGAACTAGATAAGAACCAGCTTGTCTCTGTTTTCAGACACGGGATACTGTGTTTCAAAAGACGCTGAATGCCAACACCACCATCTTCATAAAGTGTAAGTAATCTGGCCTCCTCATCATAACTTCTCTAAAGCAGGATTGGAGCATTGGTTAATTTGTGGCAACAATAAGGGTACCATTTCTCCAGGCTACTTCCTGCATCCACCTTAATATAAATACAGTGGAAACCTCTTAGTGATCACGTCTGTCCGGGTCATATTGATCACTGTGTGTGTGAGCGGATGATTATTATTATCAAATGTTTGTCTTTTTCTTTAATTCTCATGCAGATTGCCATCTAATTGACATTTGTATATTTATTACATGAATATAAAGTAATGAAACACACAGCTTTGCTATTCACTTAAGTGACTGTTTCTAAAGACTGCACTAACAAAATCACTGCACTTATCTCAGTAGATTCTGTAGCCTGAGGATCTCGTTTCAACAGCATTTTGCATAGGAATAATTCTGTCCCAAGCTTTTTGATCCGTATAAGCAAGACATTCATAATCGCACTGCCAGGCAAGTTGTGAGTGACAGGAACATGACACTCGAGCACATGCTTGTTGTTGTTGATGGTGTTTATTCTGGTGCTAGCTGTCTTTTCCTAAGTGGAAAATTCCACCCATCAAGCACTTAAAATAAATCACTAAAACAAACCCTAGTCAGGTTGGGACACAGCAATACATAAGTACAGCTGGTAAATGAGCTGTTAAGGACTTTGTGTCCTCTGCCTCTCCTTCGTCTAGAATTCTACGCAGTGCCTGGGGGATGATTTGGTTTCACATCTCATAGTTTTGACCCAGTTACAATATACCTCAAGTTGGGTTTAGTTTAAAAAAATAACTCTGATCTCACAAGATCTCAAACTTTTTAAATTTGAGAATAGCAGTTGTGTTAATTATCTTGCATAAAGGAAGCAACCAGACTGCTGGGTTTAAATGTCATCTGGAATTGTTTTGCTGAAACGTGTGGCTCTCACTGCCTCTGGATAAACTCCAAACGTTACGTAGAAGCCGGGCGACCTGCAACCTGCAGGGCAGACTTTCCTGTAAACCTGCACGGGGAACCTGTTGTCACTGCAAACTAAATGTCAGTGTGTGAAACGATAAATAATGTTTGAGGATTTCTTATGTGCACCATACAGATGTCTGTGTCTCACCTGCTGCCACTGTCAGTCCACATACTGACTTGACATGACCGATACTTAGGGTCACTGTAGTTCCATGTCAGCCTTGCTGATAAGGTACTGCACCAGGCATAGCCTCGATAATGATATTTTCCTCATATTTGGACTGGAGTTTGGTAGAAGGAGGAAATGCAGTCTGTAACATTTAATGGTAGACGTCAGTCGCTCTGAATCAGAGGCTATTTCCTCTCTCTAGGAACTCCAGGTTGCATCAGCACTTACCAGTCATAAAGTGAGAAATCCATAATACTGTAAATGAGGGAGAGATGCTGATTTCTACTCCCATAGTAGCAGAAAACAGACCAGGATGCAATGCAGCAACAGGACGTAGGGGAATAGTGCAAGTCTTTTGTAATAGAACTACAGGAGGGAGCTCAGCGGGGACGTGTTGGTGGTGTTTAACAGCTTGTTGGACCTGGGGCCTTAATAATCCAGTGCCCCACACTTTGAGTAACTGTCCTTCTTTTGTCTCTCTGTAGTCCAGGGTGACACAGCGTCATGTGATAAAAACATGGCCTTCAACATCAGCTGGTACCTGCGCTCCTCTGTTTGCTACAATGAGGTCTTTAACACACCAGTGAGTATTGACTTTTGTCTCAACTGTTTGCTTTACCATGAGTGTTAATATCCCACACAGGTACTGTAGATATAGTAGATCAATCGTCAACGTTCTTCGTGGAGTTCCTGCAAGACAGACAAGTTCGACTTTTTGTTGATCTCAGAAAGTTAACTTTGTGGACTTTTCACCGGTTCGGGGGTTTTGGCTTCACACTCAGCATCAACAATCTGTCAGTCAGAGCAGCTGGTGTGTCCGGTCTGAAAGTGTTTTCATGGCCCGGGGCTTTGCTTCCGTCTCTGTCCCGGCGCTGCCTCTCTTTGTCCAGGAGTGTCTCAAACTCAGCTGCTGCTGCTGCTTCGGTTTTGGCTCAAAACACTCTCCTCAAACAGGTAGATGTCTGACATCAAGCAAGACGAGAGCAGCTGACATTGTTTTCTTGTTTGTTCTTCACTTTCTGGCAGATGACAAAAAAGGTAGTGAAGAAGTCATGAAAAAGCAAAGATACTAATACCTAACTTATACATTTTTTTACATTTAAGTAATCTAAAATTATCCAAGTATTAAGTTGATAGTCAACAATGTGACATACTCTAACTGTCATAACTCACACACTGACCGTCTGCACGTTCATTTACAACTGTCATCAATAAACTACACTGACAAGCTGATGTGTGGCTCAGGTGTGCAGCTCTACCACCAACTTGTTATTACTAATTTTGAAATATCATGCGATGTTGTGTGTTTTTGGTGTTGTTTCTTTCTAAATAACTTGTTAAAGTCTAGTTTTCATCAGCAGTCCCTTTGACTGATGTTGTTTCTAGAATAGATATTTATAGTAGAAACGAGATATTCATGGTACTAAAATACACACATATGCATGTAGTCGTTGTGATATACATTAAAATAAGTTATACATCCCCTGACTTTGTGTGACCTTAAATCTACACATCTCCTTGTTATCGTTTTTACAGTGTAAGACTTCCCTCCCTGCCGACACTGTCCTCCGTCCTCAGCATCAGTGTAGTTTCAGTGAATTGACTGACTTCATCGTGTAATATATAACCCCCCCCTCCGTCCTTTTTATAGTACAACAAAGCGATGAACATGTTCGGTATGGACCACATGTTGAAAGACGGCTGGAGTGGCTTCTACAGTCAGGGCTACATGTACTTCGACAACTGCTCCTCCCTCTTCTTACCGAAGGTTTGTGACCGTCGTTACAACTGAGAGCACACGAACAAAAGGGTCCATAAGTTTGACCTCAGTGCTTATTAATGCTGCAGTTATCTAATGTCTAATATGTCAGGTAACTTTACTCTGTCCTCTCACTCAGGTGTATTATGCAGACTTCAACCCCTATCAGCCCCTCACCAGCCCAAAGGTGGGTCACTGATCATGGATGGATTGACCTTATTGAACATAATATCTACAAACTGTATGAAGCGTTGCTGTTTGAATTGGTTTGCGTCGTCTGTTCCACCTTAACTCTGAGTTCTGTGCTCTGTTTAGAGTGACCCATCGAATCAGAGCCTTATCTGGCCTGACAAGCCGGTAAGACATGTTGTTATTATTTTTACAGACAGATAACATCACACAACATCCAGCAATCAGAAGCTACACACACACACACACACACACAACATTGCATAGTTATAGCCATAAAAAAGTATGTCATAACAATCAAAAAGCACAGCAATAATCACAGTATATTGAGTTTACTACAAATACGGTAGGTCTTGACATTTCATGATTTGTGGTGTGGGTGCACATAAAACAAGTATAAATAAAAACTAGCACAACCCTCCTGATATTTTGCACACAAACATCTTTTTGCAGGATATCAGCGCAGTGGCCAAAGCTTGGGAGGACAGTCCGTATCTGTTCTTAGTGAAGGTGCAGGTTCATTCTCCACTGCGCGGGGTGGAGGATGAGGACATCGGGGGGGAGCAGCTCAACTTTGCCCTCACAAGTGAGGAACAATACCATTTCAATTCAAAAGAATGGCAAAAAAAATGGCTCATACTGACTCGGTAGATCAATTAAGATAAATGGTATAAAAAATTAAAAAAGAGAGAATTTTCAGAAGTTACTTTTAAATGTTTTCTCCCTCCCCAGTGAAAGTTGAGATGAAGGGACCACATGACTACTTGTCTCCAGCAGACTGGCCCCTGATGATGGTACGTACTGTAAATTACATAAAGGGAGGGTTGATACATAAATAAATAAATAAAAGTGTGCTTACGACTAAATCAGAAACAGAAATTGTGTGAATAAATCACGTTACAGTCGGGGGCCAACAGACCATAATAGTTTTCAAATTTAAGCATACAGAATATTTAACAAATACATCTCATGTTGTGGGTCGAGTTGCTCCATGGGTTGAGATTTCATTTTTGTCAAACTGCTGTGTCAAGACAGAATCTGTAGTGGTCTTCAGAACTGATGGCCCAGCCTCGATCTAAGCCGAACACCTTTCTCTCCCCCCGCCCATCACAGTTCTTCATGATCATGTGCATTGTGTATGTGCTGTTCGGGGCTCTCTGGCTCTTCTGGTGTGCCTGCTATTGGAGGGATCTGCTGCGGATCCAGTTCTGGATCGGCGCTGTCATCATCCTCGGCATGCTGGAAAAAGCTGTGTTTTACTCAGAATACCAGAGCATCCGCTACAAAGGAGACTACGGTCGGCTGATCTGATATATTCACTTGCATGTGGAGTAATGTGTTTTCTCTTTTCCTCAGTCTGTTATACTCATCGTTTTTATTTTCACAGTTCAAGGTGCTGTGATTTTTGCTGAGCTGCTCTCTGCACTCAAACGATCTCTAGCCCGAATCCTTGTCCTTATTGTCAGTCTTGGTTATGGCATAGTCAAGTAAGTTTACTCTTTACTCACGTCATGTCTCAATTCTTTAACATTCTAAGATCATCTCTCTTGTTATGTATATAGTTCTCCTTTTTAAGTGAATAGTTCTTATTCTTTTCAAATTTAAAACATTGGGGGAACTTGCTGCTAACACTCTCATTTCAATCATTTGTCAGAACAGTTGAAATGTTTGTTTATCTCTCTCTTGTGTAGGCCCAGGTTGGGTACCACAGTGCACCGGCTGGCAGCTGTGGGGCTTCTCTACCTGCTCTTCTCCTCTGTGGAAGGAGTGCTAAGAGTGACTGGTGTAAGTATCCACAGTGACATATAATTCATACAAATACCCAAACGGTAACTCTCCTCTAACCGTCTGAATTGTCCTGGTTGTAACTCCACATCAGGTAGTTCAAGCAGCATAAACACCAACAATGATAAACTGTTGCGATTCTGACACACTGGCTTTCTCTTATTAGCTTTTCTCTTTATTTTCTTAGTTATTAAAGCATATAGGACAAACCTGCTTGATAAAAGCTGTAACGCTTTAGGTATCAGTCATGGTTGATCTAGCGACATGCATAGTTACCATGGTAACAGCAAGTGTGGTTCACTACCATGGCCCCTGAGCAGCTACTTTATCAGACAGGCAGTAGAGGAACAGCGCAACCAAACAGTCTCACATTGTTTCGATGAAGAAGTCATTCAGTAATCTTTCCATCACATGCTATGATCTGATTTCATGCTGTACACGGTGCAAGTCAGCGCCGACCTCTGTGACAAACACTCTGCTTCACAATATGTTGAATATGTTTGTTGGGAAGCAGTTGGATTTACACGCTGCGTCGTTTCCTGTGAATCCCTCGTGTGTGTGTGTGTGTGTAGAGGAAAACTGCTATAAAGAGCGGTTATAATAGAATGTAAATACATTAAATTACTATTTAAAAAAAGAAAAAGCAGACCATAATTAGTATCAACAGCAATGTTTCATTGTTGGATTACAGCAAACGGCAGTGTTCTGCCCAGTTTCAACGTGAGATCCTGTTAGGTGGCATGAATAGACTGCACAGGACACAATCAATATAAATCAAACCACACAGGGAAAATGTATTGTATCCCAAAATATACCAAGTGGATGAGAGTCTGGCTTTCTCACCGTTTCTTTTTCACTTAATTTGTTCTTTTCTGTTGCCTCGGATGAATTTCATCCAGGCAAATATAATGAACCCACTGCGTTTCAACTAGTGCAGAGAGGACGTTATCTGTTGCAGCCTTCACAGGCTGATGGAGGCTGATAGTGGTGGTGTATTTTTACATAAAACTCTCTTTCAAGGCACTCTGTATAAATAAATTTAATTTGAGCAGAAGAGACAAGAGAGAGAGAGAGAGCGAAGGTTACACAGGGATTCGGTCTCTGGGAGGCAGACAAGTGATGATAATAGGGAATGACGAATTTGATCTGAGAGTGATTTTCAAAAGCAGACAAAGACGCTGCAGCAAGTTCAGAAAGTCATGAAAACAACGTTATGCAAACAAACATGAGACGAGAAAGACCGTAAGAACGGAGAGATGTCAGGAGGCAGCTCCAAAGAGGGGAGACTTCAATCTTCACCAGAGCTTAACACAAGCTTATCTAATGTATAAAAAGGCACCTCCCTCATGATGAAGTAGCTTTATACACACACACACACACACACACACACACACACACACACACACATACAGTTTTTGTCTTGTTTGTAAAATCCGACTCGTCTTCTTTTTCCAGGGTTTCTATGGGACAGTTGCCCTGGTGGCCAATCTCAGCCTCTCCCTTATTGACTCGTGTGTCATGTGGTGGATATCCTTTACCCAACTAGCCAAAGAGGCTACTCTGGGCTATCCCGGTTTTTGCGTTGCAGACAAAAGCTTTTGATAATGGTTATTTGAATGCATCTACAGTGTGTTCTCCTTAATTTTCATCTACATTTTCATCAGTCTGTCTCAAACCACTCGTCTCCTGAAGCTCCGCAGAAATGTAGTGAAGCTGTCTTTGTATCAGCACTTCACCAACACTCTCATCTTCTCTGTTGTGGGTGAGTAGCAACTGCTCTAAGATGGACTGTCTCTTAGTAGAGTCGCACCAGAAACAGATGCTTCATTATAAGCGGTTTTAGGAAAGTGATAATATTTGTATATTTTCCAAACCTTTTGCAGGGACGGCTCTTTTGGGAGGTCTCATGTTTCATATTGTTTACAGACATCAAGCTGAGACCAGTGTTTACTTTTTGTGTCCACAGCTTCCATCATATTCATCATCTGGACCACCAAAGTCTTTAAGCTGGTAGACTGCCAGACGGTGAGTTTGTTTTCTGTTATTGATTGATTATTGGATTGCGTTCCAGTCCTGATCCTTCCTCAGGATTACTTTTCTTGACTTTCTTCATTCCAAGATAGAAAGTGAACTTTTCTTCCAACCTAATAATCATCTCCGGGTTCACAGTTTTCTATTTTTATTCTTTCTGCAGGGTTGGAGGGACATGTGGGTAGACGATGCCTTCTGGCGTCTTCTGTTCTCCACCATTCTGCTGGTTATCATGGTGCTGCTGCGGCCCACTGCTAACAGCCAGAGGTCAGAGTCAGTCTGGAGCTTGGGCTGACGCTGCAGCTCAACACCATTTCTGTGTTTTTTCAACTTGCAAGTAGTAGTTTTTCATTTTTTAATTCTGTTTTCTCAGGTTCTCCCATTCTCCTCTGATTGATGAAGATGATGAAGAGGAAGAGGCCAAGGAGCCCATGCTGAGTGAGGCTTTTGGTAAGACTCATCATTCTCCTGCTTTCCATCACGTTCTGTGTCAGACAGTGTTTAGGATAGAAATATGTGGTTTGGGCTGTTGTGTTAGTACAGTTCAGATGCCCTGACCACCAGAGAAATGTTGTTTTACTTCTAGATACATTCTGTTGATGTCTAAATCTTGTGATGTACCGGCCGAGTGTACCAGCTAACATCCTCCCTGGCTCACGGGCATTAGTATGAACACACACAAGCATTTTATGACTTCAGTAGTGTAGTGAAGATCCCAGGGCCGTAAGGGCTGCAGAGATAAAGACACAACAGCTTGATGTTTGTCACATCGGCACACTGAATGTGGAAACATTCAAGTCACAATCTTTTCTGGTCTCTATGATTTCCTGTTCTGTGCTGATGGACCTCTGTGATAGTGCCAGCAGTGTTTTCCATTAGATTTGTGTTGCAACTGCAAAGCTTCTATTCCTTTTTGTACTCTGTGACGAACACACTCATCTGCAAATAATTTAAGTCGACTCACAGTTCACCTCAGATCCTATAAAGATGACCGTGTCAGGTGGGGTGTTGTGTTGTATAACCCAACGTTAGTGAGGCCATGATCTAAATCTGTTCACGCAGATATGTGCAGAACAAATCTTATAATTATATAATAGAATAAATGGAAAATTGAATAACCTAGTTATGTTATAATCATATTACTGGATAAGATTACTTCTGTGTGATTTCACTTGGATTATTTATATTTATTTATTTATTTTTAGAGGGAATGAAGATGAGAGGCTCAAAGCCTGACTCTAATGGCTCCCAGAAACTGCTGAGTAAAGAGGTGGGTCGACTATCTTCTGTCAACATCTCTCCTCTTTTATATATTTTTTCACACATAATTGAATCATTTTGTATTTCTGAACTCTGCTTTTGCAGGATGAAGACCTAAAATGGGTTGAGGAGAACATTCCTACAACTGTTGCTGATGTGTAAGTAGAGGACATTTGAGCTGACACTCTCAGAGAAAGTGTCTGCAAGCTCAAGGCTTCCTAAAAACATACTTACGCAAACTGGAATTTAGTGTGAATAAGGTATTGTCTTAAAACGCTAATCCTTCTTTATATGTCATAGTGCGTCAGCTCATTAGTGTTTTAATGTAGCATACGGTATCTGATCAAGGACATCTAACACTAGAAATACTTACTGTTAATACTAAAATAGCAAATCTTTAGAAGCACTACAGCTGCAGAGAGTATCTTAAAATGTTGACCTGAACTGTGAAAATTGTTTCACTGCCTCCTTCTCTGCTTTTTTTTCTCCATACAGAGCTCTCCCTGTAATGCTAGATGAGGAAGAGGTAAAGGGTCTTTTTACTTTCCCCCCTGCTAGGTCCATGATTTCCAATCACATTTTTGTCTATTTAAAATGCTCCTGTTTATGACCTATACTGTCATGTTACTGTGAATGCTTTAATCTTTGTTCTGTTTGTCCAGGAAATCCTGAAAACCAAGATGGAGAGATCCAAAATGGAGTAGAAGTAAATGTGAGAATGAAAAGAAGGCAATTTCACTGATGCGGCAATGAATGCATTCTGAGTGATCTGATTACCAAAAAATCTGGGCAAAGCTAACTGTTCTCTCCAGAGACGTTACATTTTTAGATTTATTTCACAGGTATTGTGTAACACTATAATAAGTAGTGTGTTTTTGAAGGTGGTACTGGGCAACCTGTAGTGAAGCAATTACACAGCAGAGCACTTTGATAAATATTTTATTTGTTCTGAAGATGTTTCCTTAATGTCACAAACATGGCCAAAATCAAGCAGAAACTGGGAACTTCACACAATGCTCTTGTGGAAAATAGAACATTTATCAAAATCCCGTCCTGTGGTTTTAGACTGATACAATATTTAATGGGTTGCATGTGGTTGTTTGAGCACCGGGGAGCAAGATACAAACATTTGAGAGTTTCTCCACCCACTTTAGGGTCACAATTTCAGAAGTGACCTCAGTGCCTGGGGACTCATACGTCATCAATGAGAGGTGTCTTCAGTCAGATCACACAGAGGCGTGATATCTCCCATACTGTAAGTGTTGTACCTCATTCCTCTACACCAGGGAACAGAAGTTATAGACATAACTTTTCATTTTCAACATGTTTTATTGACAAAGGTTACATACAACAACAACAACTGTAAGGTGCAATTAATCATTTAGCCAGATAACTACAAAAACAATGTTGTAATGCTTTTACCAGGGAAGATTTCCTGGCCTAATTTATTGTAGCTGTACCAACAAATGACATATGTACGTCTTACTGTTAACACAAACTGAGTAATCCTGAATATGGATTACTCTGTGTAATCACCTGCATCAGTGATTATTGATACTTGAAGCATATCACAGTTGTCAGGGTAAAACATGCATCTGTATTTTGGGGATTCTTGTGTTAACTGAAAGACAGTGTTTTCTGAGCTGGGAGAATGTAATGGCCCTCTTGGTCATGAGAATCTATCAAAGCCAAGTAAATGCTGTTGTAAACACAGTGTCAGCAGAGGTGTGAAAAGACATCCCTTCTCTGAGATGTTATTCTTTACACAGAACCATTCGAGCAACTGATATTGGCAATTTTCAAGCTTTTACTGACAAATGAAAGACAGCTTGGAACGTAGTGAGTAAATGTATGACCTTTATATTGTTTTACAGACCCGTTTTCTAGCAGAAGTTGTCATGAGTCTAAACTTAAGGATGTTTATTTTCAGTTGCTTTTCACATCACAGCAGTGATTTAAGTCACCAAAATTAAAACTTTCTTTAGCTACTAAATCACTGATGTGGTTGATTCAAATATACATGAGATCAACTGTATGTATGTACACCTTTCTCACTACCCCTCCACTTGCTGGGCCAGTGTTTTGTTAAGCTCCTCAACCAAATTTAGTGGCACAACATAGATTAAAGACATACTGCACATGCTAATAAAATAATCTTTATTTTATTTTATTTTATTTTAATATTACAGATTACTTTGAGCCTATCCCATTCACACTGCAAAATAATCTTGCCTCATCTGGCAGAATTATATCCCCGTCCTTGTGCAATCTACTGCAGTATGTGTGGATATTCTTAATTCCTTTAATTTATGTTTTTTTTTTATATTTGTCCAAGTCTTGTAGAATATATTCTATTTTAGAGAGACACTTAAGCCCAATTTCTGGATGTGAGTCTGCATTGTAATGTGAAGCTGACGATATTGTATGGCTTTTTGCGTATGTCCTGCAAATAAAATTTATATTTAAACATGGTTACAATGTGTTTGTATTCATTTAGGACAAATCGTTTTACTATGTAGGTTCCTATTGTGATATTGTATTTTTTACAGAAGGAACTATGGAATGCTCTTTCTCTTTTCTTTAGAATTATCAAATTGTTCTTCCCAAAAAACTTATTTTTGACGTGTGAACTTGTTTTGAAGCTCAATTAATAAATTCTCGCGAGATTTGCAATTGTACAACTTTAGCTACTGCACCTTTAATTCGTTCCTCGTGAGTACAGTGACTTCTGTCACGTGCCTGTCAAACCCCATTCTCTCGCGCAGCCGTCAACACAAATGAGGAAGTAGCAAGACGCTTAACTGGCTAACGAAAACCAACCGCTACGGCCAATACATTGTTTACTACTGTTTGTTTTAAGTTGAGTAACGGCCGCGTTTGTCTTTATCGAGAAAGTAACTGACTGCCTCTGTTCGGGTTTCAGTTGCCATGGAGTGAGAGGGGACAATGTTTAGGAGTAGTAGCCGTTGCTTGCTAACTTTTAAGCTAGCAGGCTAACGATCAGCTGTTGTTTTGGTCGGAGAGATAGCTGGCTAACAAGCCAAACTCCATAGCGTTACAGAAGTCTGCGAAACCAGGTTTACCAGACAATATTTACTTATTGCCTTTGGAAACGCTGAACTGCCCAGTCAGTTAATGGCGACACATAAAGGCGTCCCACCCTGACTTATCAGCGGTCAGTCAGCCAGCCGTTGTCCGGCAAGCCTCAGCTCCGTGTGGGATTGATCCATCAGAGCGGTCTGTAATTGTATCAGCGATATTGCTTCAAGATGCATGACGCGTATGAATCAGTGCCTATTTTGGAAAAGCTTCCTCTTCAGATTGACTGTCTTGCGGCCTGGGGTAGGTTGATGTCACTTTATGTATCCCACAACTTCTCTTTTATTCCTTGAAGTGGTCCCCTGGGCCGTTTATTGTACTGCAATTTAAGGTGTCCTACTGACACAAACGACCATCCTGCAAGCAGGTCACAGCTCAGGACAAAAAAGGTTTATGTTTGATGGCATAATATGTCTGAAATGACTGACAGAATCCTTTGAGCAGACCCTGACTCCTGAGTTTTTCATCCCACAGAGGACTGGCTGCTTGTGGGAACAAAGCCAGGGCATCTTCTTCTCTACCGAATAAAGAAGGATGCAGGTATGAAGAGCCAAAGAAATGTGGGATGCAATAAATTCTTTCTGTGTTTGCAGATCTTCTCAACTTACAGTTGCCTGCGTCAAAAATAAATTGGAGTCATTTTTGATTAACCTCTCTCTTTTTCCCTTAGGCACCAACCGTTTTGAGGTGACGCTGGAAAAATCCAATAAGAACTTCTCAAAGAAGATTCAGCAGGTAGATAAGACTGCAGGATGTGATTTAGGATAACCGCAGACTCATTTCTGCATAAACCAAAAATTCTGTGGGGAAGACGTCTGGTGAGAGTAGTCACAACTCAAATTCTTCCAGGTTTTTAGGACTACATACTGTGTTGCCTGGTTATTATTGATAATAATAATAAAAAAAGCTCTAGTGGTCCCAGGTGTGATGTACTGTTAATGTACACATGAATGCCTGGTTGAAATGAAACCTTTAATTGGATTTCTTACTCTTTCCACAGCTGTACGTTGTCTCACAGTATAAAATTCTTGTCAGTCTTCTTGGTAAGTTTTTCTCACATATGTATATACTTTCAATTAAAAAGATTTATTGCCAAATCTTTTCAGAAATTGACACAAAGCATAGCATTCATCTTCCTTCCTTCCTACACACATATATATAGAGTAACCTGTTTTCTCCTGCAGAGAACAACATCCACGTCCATGACCTCCTGACCTTCCAGCAGATCACTGTGTTGTCCAAAGCCAAAGGAGCCACGCTCTTCGCCTGTGACTTGCAGGTCGGTTACAGTCCCCTTGTGATTGCCGTTTAGGATTCAGGTTCAGGCCGTAATCCAGCAGTATTGTAACTCTACACCACTGCTATCATATTCATTTATTTGTATGTCTTTCCATTCTAAATCTTTCTAGTGAGAACAATTTTCACTTGTACCGAATATAAATCACACTGCTATGAGTTAGTGGAATGGTTAAGAGAAAAGGCAGACGAGTCAGTGTCCTAATGGGAAGCTGTTTTATGACCAGGGATCTTTGAGTGAACTGGTTTTTATCAAATTAGGTTTCGAGAGGTTCATAGTCAGTGTTTTTTCATGTCTAGACCAATTTATTGCAGTTAATTTACAGGATATATTACTGTTGGCTGTTTCCTCTAATCGGTCGCTGTCCTTCAACATTTTCTACATTTTGCAATTATTTAAATGCTGAAAGAAAAAATAGAGACTTAAAGGATTAAGATAAGTAATCCATCATATTAAAAATGTTTAGTAATGCTGCAATTAACAATTTGTAAGCAAATAAATAAGAGTAGTTCCAATTTGCAGTTGCAGATTTGCAGTTCACTGCTTTTCCTTAGGCCGAGTCACATGTTGCTGCGTCCCACCAGCACATAAACGCACCACACCGATTTATACTTTTCAAATCAGCCTCTTATTTCAGAGTTTGCTTACACATCCTTGACAAGAATAGAAAGAAATATGATGTGATGATCTCATTGTTATAGTTCACCAAGCTCTCAAGTATGTGTACACACAATTTTTACTAAATTGACTAAAACATACAGAAAAACTGGTTTGATTCCCATTCAGTTTCACCGCACAGTCAAAGGCAGTCATAACAAACCGTTTGTTTCCACATTTGTGTGTTCAGCAGTGTTCACCTATTTTTCCTGACCTGAAGTGATGAATTGTATATTTTGTCTCTCTTGTCCTCAGCAATCCAGCTCGGGAGAGGAAAGGTTGAGAATGTGCGTCGCAGTGAAAAAGAAACTTCAGCTTTATTACTGGAAGGATAGAGAGTTCCATGAGCTGCAGGTAAAATAACATGCTGTATATTTGAAGATGTGAGTCACTGCAGTATAATCCAGGTTTAAAAGTTGTTTTTTTTTTTCTTCAATTCTTTGACACATTTAGACATGTTAATGTTTTCTTTGTGTCTGTCAGGGGGACTTTGGTGCACCAGACATTCCAAAGTCCATGGCTTGGTGTGAAAACTCCATATGTGTTGGTTTCAAACGAGACTATTACCTCTTTCGGGTATGTGCCACAGGAAAGGATAACACTAAGTTTCATACATTCAGCTTTCATTATTTGTAGCTACCTGCAACTTAAAGTGATCCCCGACCCATAATTTATCTGGTCAATATGAAAAATGTATCTCTTGAAAACTTGCAAGGAGGCTGTAAAATGTTTTAGTGTGTTCCTTAATGCAGAAGAGAGGCTCCAATCTTTAAATAATCAGTTTGGATTCATGGCAGTTAAAATGGATTCCAGTAGTATCGAAACATCCTCTGAAGCCAGTTAAACCACTCCTGCAGCAGTCATGCTCAGTTTTTGTCATATTTTTTGAAAATATTGCTAATATTTATAATATATTGCTTCTGCGGTTAACATGCGTGGACTGAGCTGAATCCCATCACGACTCTTACAAGAACTAGCTTGAATCTTTTACAAATATTTTGAAGGTGTCTTTCAAGTGTTTCATGTACATGAGGAAGGATCACTTTAAAATGATCTTTTTGTACCTTTTCTGAAAAGTTTAGAAACACACTGTTATATAACTAGTTCCTGACTGTTTTGCTGTCATTGAATTTGTGTTAATTTTGGGCGTCTTCCTTAGTATTCCTTTCTCTTGTTATTCTCATCATCTACTAAAATGTTGTTTTATTGTTTGGCTAAAGCTGTTTATAATTGAACTTACAGATGATGGTTGTGAGATGTTATTAATAAGTTCTGTGTCTTATGACTGACTTGTATTATCTCTACTGCCAAACAGATGGATAGCCGAGGCTCCATCAAGGAGCTCTTCCCCACAGGGAAACAGTTGGAGCCTCTGGTTGCCCCACTGGCTGAAGGGAAGGTGGCTGTGGGTCAGGATGACCTAACTGTAGTGCTAAATGAAGAGGGTGTTTGCACCCAGAAGTGTGCCCTGAACTGGACAGACATCCCTATAGCAATGGGTAAGAACGAGGCACAACAACTAATACTGTGAAGATATTTTCTAATTAATATGGTTCTCGGTTACTGTAGTGTTTTAGTTGTGTCCATTTTCTGCAACCAGTTTGTAGACATTAAATTCTTAGTGGATGTTAAATTTCTGCAGAAAGCTACTACATAGCTGGTCCAAGTCGGTTCTATCCTTTTATGAGTCTCTCCTAGAGTTAACTTGTATTCGATATCAATAGGAACTGACAGCAAAGTCAAAATGACACACATGCTGAGTGACAAGAGCCAGAAATCCTCCCCCAGCTCTTCATGTAGGTTAGTCTTCCAGATAACAAACGGCGTGTTTGTTTCTTTGCTGTGTTTTGTTATCACAAAACCTTTTAGATTTTTATTTCTTTATTTTTAATTGTTTACATATATGCAAAAAATCTAAATGAATATATATACATGAACAACAGAAAATGTGATGGACAGGTGTAAAAAAAAAAAAACACAAAAAAACATCAGCACACTCAAGTGCATTCCTTAATTCATTAGAAAAAGAGAAAAAGAAAAAAGTAGAGAAAAGATAAGATTGCACTAACAGATATCCATAGTACAAGAAGTAATTAAAAACCTTCATAAACGTCACAGCATTACACAAACTAAACGTAGCCATCTTAGTCACAATTTAATAAACAGATATTATATTTTATTAGAGCTTATGGTATCTGATAAGTAAGCATCTATTGGTTTTTGCCAAGGACATTGATACAACTAACTGGGAGTGTGGGCTTTTTGGTTACGTTTCCATCAATCAAAAGCTTTAGTTCCTATTCTGTTGATAGTGAGCTGCAGCTTTCACTGCACCTGTTTGAAGTGTTGAGTATGTTGCTGTTTGATTCCACTGACCAGTAAAGATATGTTATGTATGTACACTCTGCCTGTGCATGTAATTGTACCCTTTATTCTCTTCTTGTCACACTGATTGAGCAGGTTTGTTCACATAGCAGTAACAGGATATTAAACACCCATTTAAATGTTTGGCTTAAATACTGCCATTGCTTTGTCAGCTGTTGTCATCCAGCTGCTGTCCGTCTCTTCCCTTCTCTTCCTCAAGCTTTCCTTCCCCTGTGCAAAGTCTTTCTTTCCACTTTGTCTGAGCTGTGCTGCTGTCTTCCACATGTCAGAAGAGGAAACATTTTTAGATCCTCTTTTTTTATCTCGTGACTAAGACACCACAGGTCTGCGTTATGAGCTTTGTGACAGAAGTGATGCAGATGAGTTCTAACGTTGTTTTAAAGGCTTCTCCTCTGTGCTCACTGGAGTGCAGAAACGAACAGGACGAAGGGGAAATGAAGCCTCCAAGCAGGGGTTTCATACAGTTTTCAATTTCCTTGTTTTGATATAGTCAACATTGTGGCTTTAGCGAAGGATGAGTGCTGGTCAGTTTTAAAATACATCTAAGTGTTCATGGCTGGAGCAGGGGTCCTAGTCTCTGCCCTGTGGCCGCAGTCTGTCACACATCCAGAGTCCAACCTCAGACCTGTCTAAATAGTATTCTCTGGCTGGATTTCCTGCCCCATTAGCCCCAAGGTGTTCACTCCATAATCACGAATGAGGCACCACATCTCAAGACAGAGAGTTTATGTCTTGGACATCAAAACATCTGGGAAATTATAGTGGGCGTTTTTCAGTGTTTCCACGTGCCACATAACTTCCAAGGTTTGTTTCCAGCTGAGGATATTTGTTGCATGTCACACCTCTCTCTCCCTCCCCTGATTTCCTGCCTTCCTCTGTCAACAAAAAATAATAATCCATTTATTATTTTATTTTATTTTCAAGAACTGTAGTTACCTGGTTGCCCCCAAAAAGTTGAACTTGTTTAGGTATTTGTGTATTATTATTATTATTCATTTTGTCAGACTCGTGTATTAACTTAAACAACACCTAACATATGTAAGTCCACAGGTATTTGAGGATTAGAAGAAGACGCAATATTATGTCTGTTTTGGTTGACGTGCACTAACACAAATGTAACTCGCTTCCTTTCAAACGTCCTCAGAGCACCAGCCTCCATACATCATAGCTGTTCTCCCTCGGTACGTGGAGATCCGCACCTTTGAGCCGAGGCTGCTGGTGCAGAGTGTGGAGCTGCAGAGACCTCGCTTCATCACTTCAGCAGGGTGAGAAAACTGTTGTCTGTATAGGA
This sequence comes from Nannoperca australis, assembly GCA_036023655.1. Lineage (NCBI taxonomy): Eukaryota > Metazoa > Chordata > Actinopteri > Centrarchiformes > Percichthyidae > Nannoperca > Nannoperca australis. Next base: position 6,242 of record JAVQJD010081807.1, on the reverse strand, counting down.
TTTACATATTTACTTATCCTTGCAAATGCACATTTGCAAATTGCAGTTAGAATTCCTCATCCTGAACAAACAGATTTTGTGGACTGTTTACTTTTATTTATAAATCTGACTATTTACAATTGAGATTATTTTTTATGGTGCAAAGAATGGTAATACATTGAAAGATTAATGATGAGTTGTGTGTTACTATATAGATGTATATATAGATCATGTTACATAGAGAAACGTTTGTTGTTTTGTGGAAACGGGAAAGTTTCATGATGTAACAAGAAGGTTCTTGTAAAAACTGAGTCATTAGGCAAGAAAATGTTTTGTAACAACATGAAAAGTATCTCAAAATGAGAAATCCTTCACAGAATAATGAGCATTTGTACATCCGCTGCAGTACTGCAGGATTTGAGATAAAAAAGCCTGCACTGACTTCCAGCTTAAAGGTGCAGATTTTATAATGATTCCTGGCTACGTTTGTATGCATAGCATCCTTAAAATAACATCATGCGTGATTTGCCGCTTTCAACAGTTCTGCTGGTTTCTATTTTATATGATAATGTTCTTGATAATCTCATTTCCTTCTTACAAAGAAAATACTTTAGTTCCAACCTATTATTGTCTCTGATCTTCTCTAATCATCTTCTCTTGTCTTTCTCAGGCCAAATATTGTGTATGTTGCCAGCAACCACTTTGTGTGGCGCCTGGTGCCCGTGTCAATAGCCAGCCAGATCCGGCAGCTTCTTCAGGACAAGCAGTTTGAGCTGGCTCTCCAGCTGGCGGTGAGCAGCACAACCACTCTCTTCACTATTAAACCTTCTTATTAAATTACTCAAGATTCAATTACTGCTTCAGCTCAGAGGATGGAACATTAAAATCACTTAATCTTGATTAGGAGCTGTATGTCGAAACAGTAAAATGCTCACTGCTTTGTACGTTACGGTCAGCCTGTCTAGCAATCTAGTTTTCCAGGGTCATTTCCAAGAATATTAAAGGCCATTCGTGTGCTGTTCACATTCTTGAAAGCTATAATTCAGTAAAGTAAACCTTTTTGCCGTAGCGTGATGAATCTTGTTGCGTTTCCTTTCTTCCTTTCTACCAGAAGATGAAGGATGATTCAGATGGTGATAAGAAGCAGCAGATACATCACATCCAGAATCTTTATGCCTTCAATCTGTTTTGCCAGAAGAGATTTGATGACTCCATGCAGGTGTTTGCCAAACTCGGCACAGGTAAGGACACCTGATTTCTGTCTGTTCAGGACAAGTCACACTTGTATGTGTGTGGCTACTGACATCTTGAATATATCATTTAAAAAATAAATATATATATATTTATAAATACAGAACAACTTTACAAAAACATTTAAAACCCTCACAACTTTTGTAGTTGTTGATGAGGTGATTGGATTTGTCCCAGTGTGATAAACCTCGACTATTTACTCTCATCATCTATGTTTATATGTTGCAGCCTAATTAAGGGAAATCTAGTCTTAATGTATATATCTTTTTTTCTTTCTCTTCTCTTGAGCTCATCAGACAGCTGTTACTTATTGTGTATACTGATACTGACTTTCACATGTAATGATGTCACATTGTGTGTCCGTGAGGTTTTATTCCACGATGACTTTTCCTTGCTTTAATGAGCTCTTGATTTTAGCTTTTGTGTGCGTATCAAGTATCTTACATGGAATAAAGTATGACCAATCCCCACCCTGCACCCCCCTCCCTCATGCTCTGCAGACCCCACCCATGTGATTGGACTGTATCCAGACCTGCTCCCGTCAGACTACCGCAAACAGCTGCACTATCCCAACCCTCTGCCTGCTCTGTCCGGGGCAGAGCTGGAGAAGGCTCATCTCGCTCTCATCGATTACCTCACCCAGGTGTGTGTGTGTGTGTGTGTGGGGGATGTCCTTACAACACAGATAATTAAAAGCTCATGGATTTAAATCATTTTGTCACACCCCACTTTGTAAAGCATTTAATCTTTGAATGAGGCTCTACTCACAGCAGAATGAACAAAAAGCCAAAGGTTGTGTAACGATAACCGCTTATTAAGAGTGAGGGTGAGGATCAGGATAATTGGTGTAAATCTTCTTCTTTTTGTTGTCCTCACAGAAACGCAGCCACCTTGTGAAACAGCTGAATGACTCTGACCCTTCCACAACGTCTCCGCTCATGGAGGGCACGCCTACTATTAAAAGCCGCAAAAAACTCCTGCAGATTATTGATACCACCCTGCTGAAATGTTACCTGCACGTAAGGCCCGGACTTTCTTGTTTTCTTCAGTCATGCATGTTGTGATTCAAAAAATTGAGAAATTTCAGTCCAAACTGCCACTTTTGAACAATAATTATTACGGGTTAATTCTGTCTTTCATACTGTTAATTTTCAATTTGGAATGAGACACATTTCGTCAAAAAACTCTTTTCCTTAATGCTGTGATTCATGCCATACTTTTTGATTAACAACCAATCTGCAGTTGTCGGTGAACCTAGTACAAATATACACATTTCATGATACAAGCTATGTTGGCTCTAATGAACTTGGCAGTCTTCACTGTCCACTTACAGCTGATATATTATCACATGAAAATAAACGCTCATGGAAACTTTACCCCACACATAGTCAAATGGGTTCTGTGTTAGCCTGCTCATTGGTAGACTTAAAGTACCAAATACTGAGTCACAGATAAAATACTGTTCGTTTGAGTCATCTAGGTGTAGTAGCTTCAGTTTTGTGGGTCTGGAGTTGATTCAGGGAAGTAGATTCCTGGGCAGCAAAGCACAACGTTCGATTTACCAGGCAATCTGTGAGTCAGACCTCATCTATGGTAAAAGGAAAATAGCAAATTGTGTTGGAAGGAGATCAGAGTACGTTTCTGCAGAGGAAGAAAGGCGTTGTGTGAGGAGCAAAACAGTGCAGTCAGACTTCAAAGTCTTTCTGTGGCTCGTCCACTTTTAGGCGTGCCAGTTGTGGTTTGGGCATTCAGGAAAAATGGCACCAGGTGCTTCCTTTCAGAGGTATAATAAGCACTATTTAATCAGAGGAACCAGGCAGACCCAGATCACAGTAGAGGGAGATCCTCTAAGACAACCTGAGCTTTGGAGTGACGAGCATCTGCATCAGATTATTCAAATGATAAACACACTGTGAAGCAGAGAGTTTGAACTGATCGATGAAGTCACCTGCCCGTAGTGTTTGGGTGAAACAGAACCTGAGCTTTAAAGGATTAAAGTTTGGAAATGTTTGGTGTTGTGCTTTTTTGTAATGTACTCTTACCCCCCCACCCCCCGTTTAGACCAACGTGGCCTTGGTGTCCCCCCTTCTCCGCCTGGAAAACAACCACTGCCACATCGAGGAGAGCGAGTACGTCCTGAAGAAGGCCCATAAGTACAGCGAGCTCATTATTCTCTACGAGAAGAAGGGCCTGCATCAGAAAGGTAAGGGTCTGCCTGCCCGTCAACCACCTGTGCTGCAAACATGATGATCTGATCACAAATTCTTAAGTAGTAATTAATCGTGATGAAAAGAAAGAAAACAGATTTACTTAAATGGTCAGCGATCTAAGTTGGATCTCTATCAGGTCAAATAACTTTTTAATATATTGAATCGATTATCTCCTCTCCTACACTTTGGGATTCATGTTTTTTGTGAGTTTTCATCTTAATGCTGCTTGTTTGTTAATCGTTTTGAAATGTTTGTCACCCTGGGAAACTTGCAGATTAACAGTCTGTTTGCTATGTATTCATATGGGTGTGGTAACCATCTTTAAACGATCTGAGCAAGCAAAAGTGTGGAAAGTTTTTCTCTCAAACCATTTTTTTGACTACTTTAAAAAGAAACAAAAATCGCTCCATAATTGGTAACGAACATACTCCTTTCAAAATTCTGGGAATAAAAAACAGGTTCATTCTTCGTCTAATTAGTCGTTGGTCGTTTTCACTCGATTGCCTTCGGCCTGTTGAAGTCCGTCTGTAAGCAAAGTCACATAATGTTTCCAATACTAGATACAAGTGCATTTTTCTCTGTATGAGTTTTACTCTCCAGGTTAAAGGGAGGGAACTGTCTGTAAATAGTTTCAATATGTTAAATTAAATTTCAAAAGAAATTGTCGGTGGTAGAAAACAACTACGTTTCTAAGTTAATAACTACATTTTCATCACAGCTGCACTTATTAGACACTTTTTTTTATTATAAAATATGATATAAAAAATATATCTGATAATATAACACTCTCAATGTGTCTTTACTTACTTTTGCAGTTTTAAGTACATTTTGCTGACTTTTGTCCTTTTACTTGTATCAGAGCGGTAGTTTTATAAAATTCTTGAATGGAAAATGTTATTTAGAGAATCACTTTCCAATGACATTTCCAATGTGATAAGTTTCTTGGAAGTGGGAAATGTATCATCAAGCACCAGACAACAGGTACGTCAGTCAGCCAGATAATGGATAATGGATTTATTTGTCAGAGTGTGGTTTATCAGTTTCCACCCTCAGCATGACAACGAAACACCCAACAATAAAACACAATGAAACATCTGTTCCCTGTTTCACTTCCAAATTGGATGTTGATTTTGGAGTTTAGTATTTAAATGACGGATCACTTAATGCCAGACATTTGTCAGCGGTCTCCTCATAATCTCCCGATTGAAATACAAGAGTCCTTGTAAGATGCATTGTCCCATTGTGTTTAAATTCAATAGGTGCGAGTTCTGTACTCGTAACAAAGCAGTACTCTGGGCACCGGGTGGATCGGCTCCGTCTCTCAGCGGAGGTTTCCTGCATGTGGTCGACTCGTCACCCGTCGTAGATCAGAGCTGTCTTAATGTCATTTGGTTTCTGGCGCGTTCACTGCGGCAGATTCTGGGCTCGCTGTGAGCGCGGCTGGTTTTAATCGGCCTGCTGCAATTTGTTTTTGTGATGTCATGCTGCTCGAGCCCGCCTCTCTTTATCTCTGCCAATTCAAACCAGCTGCTCCTGTCCGCCAGTTAACGCCGCATTTGCTTCATTCAATTTCTGTTCACAGTGGAATTATGTAAGGTAGTGCACACCCGAGTAGGTAACATCAGGTAACAACAGACTCCGCTCCCTTCTTGCCTCTTCACCCTGTCTGCCCTCTCTCAGCTCTGCAGGTGCTGCTGGACCAGTCCACCAAGGCCAACTCTCCGCTGAAGGGCCACGAGCGAACAGTGCAGTACCTCCAAAGACTGGGTAAGCGTCACTGGCCAACTCCAGTCTGTTTTAGCTTAGATGTTGTCATCTCTGCTAGATGTGTTTTCATTTGTTGGGATGATTTTGGGAAAGCCTCTGCGAAAACGTTCACCCTGATTGATTGTGGATGTTGGATGAAATGTACATTCTGCGTTCTGTCGCGTTTCATGATCTGCAGTCTTTCAAATGTCTGGCACTGTGTGAATGTCAGCTTTCTGTACCATGTGTCAGTGTTTACTGTGTTTCTCTGGGCAGTTGAGTTAGAGGGACTAAAAGGGTGTGTGTTCTTCTTAAATGTTTCCGTTTCATATTAATTGTAACACTATGGTATAATGACTAGGTAATTACAGTACCAGTCTCATACCAGTGAGACCATAATGTGTCTTGTAGAGTGAGCTCATGATTAGGATTAGATGTTTTAATACTTGTGGTTTTGCTATAGTTCAAACCACTTTTCCTGAAAAGCATTGCATTTTCTCACAAAGAGCATGTTGTTTCTTCAAGCTGAAGGTTTTCTCTTGGATGTAGAAAAGAAAATAATGCTTGGAGTGATTTTGTTTCTTCCTTTCAACCTGTTTCCCAAAAGGAGGTTGAACTCAAGAACAATCCAGTAAATTGAAAAAAATGACCTATTGGCCAAAATATCAAAAGCTAATCGATTACTCAATCAATAGAAAATGAACTGGCAACTATTTTGATTAAGTAATTTTTTCCCAGAAAACAAATCTTCAGGTTTGTATCGTCAGTCTGGCAAAAAATGACACATGAAGATGTCACCTTGGACTCTGGGAAATTGTCACAGTTTATAGACCAAACAATTACTTGATCAGTCTTCTTTTTTTTTTTTTTTTGGTAACTGCCAATAACTTCATTGTTGATTGTAAAGTGCTGCATGTGTCACTTTGAAAGGAGGTTTTCTGGAACTGATGGCTGATTATGGGCTTGATCATGTACCTGTTCCCGCCCGCCCCGCGCCCCCACACCGCCGGGGGGGTGGGGGGGGGGGGGTTCGGGGGGTTGTTTGGGCCGGGGGGG